>JBBMOY010893310.1:0-11127 GCA_037951405.1 Platydemus manokwari
ATATTTATTAATTCAAAAGATTGTACAAATATATAGTATTTAAACAAATACATATATACATATATTACAATAAGAAACATGATAAAACAATTACAGTTAATAAATTTAATCAAAGGAAAATATCAGATATCACTTATCGTGCACAGAATAAATTTATTCATAGATAATTTACGCGGTATAATAAATTTAATCGAATAGAATTTTACTCTCCCTACATGAATTTAAGCTTGCAAGACCTATATTCATTGCAATTCATTCCAACAAATAATTGTAGAGAATTTCTATGATTGACTCATCGATATCTATATAAGATAACAGTCGTATGACATGCGCAGTTTACAATTTAGAAGATCATGATAAAAGTTGATACCAAGAGCACAATAACACTACGATTACATTCCAGCAAATGGAAGATCATTTTGTGCCCGAGATCTGAGAATTTCATATATGGCTAGTATTTTACTGGAAAATCCTAAAATGAGATAATGTCTTTATACATATATTACCATATTTATAATCGCATATTCTCCCTATTTATCGAATTGTGCTCAAATATCTTGAGATAGTTGGTTTGACTCCTCTCGAAAGTAACTAAAAAAAGTAATCCTCTGGAATTGTGGGCAAAAATATCCACGCTTTTGGCATAAACTACTGCATGCAAATCGAATAAAACTGCACTTTTATATTTTATAATTGTGATGAAATAATAAAGGTTTTATAAAAATAATTGTTGTCTTAGTTGATTGACAAGTGAAATAAGGTATCACTTCAGTTCGATAAAGATTTGTCTGGATAAATACCAAAGCAAACTACAAGCCTTATAATAAGATACATTTTACAATACATAATTATAATATTAAATAATAATAATAATAATAATAATAATAATAATAATAATAATAATAATAATCACAAATATAAATCCGCATTAATTAAAATGTAGGCGAAATTACATTAATAGTAAACAGAAGAAATTTTTAAATAATTATTAATTCATGTTGCCATGGTATTAATACGCGTAACAAGAAAAATTCAAATTTCCATGACAACAGTGGATATTTCCAAGGATATCAGAAATAAAATGAAAATAAGTCATTCACCCACATCTCAAATTGCTATAAATACTGAAGCAAAATTCAGTATTTTCGCCACAAACTTAACTCTTTCTAAGCCTGATTTTCAATACAAGCTCCAGTGCGATTTCGAATACCTATTCAATACTCTGCGAACCTTATATCTCAATTTTATATTCATCGAAATTATATGCCAACTTTGCAATGGTAAATTTTAATTGTTCACTTAACAAACTGATATCATTCTTCGAAAGTGGATTTGTTGTCAGCAATTAACACGCCTCGCAAAGTCGTAATTGAACCTGTGAGTATTAAAATCAAAATTTCTTTAGTTTGTATACCACAGAGGGGCGCCACTTAGTTCCGTCCAACGGTTTTTCATTACTGATAAAACTCTTCGGGCACGACAAGCTTCTATCCTTCTAAAATCTAATACCATCGCACATTTGATAATTTTAGTGTAATAAAGTATTTTGAAATAATCTTATTATTTTCAGTATCCATATTATAATACACGCTACCTAATTAATCTGTGAAATTTCCGATATTCGTGGAAACATCAATCTCTCACTCACAGTCTAACACCGAATAATATATTAAATTATCGATTGAAAAATCCTTGATTTGTTATTGGTCTGTCACCAAAGAACCCAAACCACCCGGTTTCCATCAGATTATCATCATCAATAATTCACCACCTTTTGGTAAAGATAGAAAAGGTTCCATGTTTATAGTGACTGATAAAGAAACAATTAAATCATATAAGGAGTAATAAAATTAAATGTCATAACACATTTGGGAAGCAATAACAGACTTGTAGTTAAGGTTGAACATAAAATTTTGATAAATATATTGTCCAACGTTATTTACTTCGATTTCATGCGAGTGATAGAGTACTCGAGGGGAAAGGAGAACAAAATTATTAGGTTTGAAACTAAACGTGGATTAAGAAAGCTTCAGAGATTGTTGTAAGATGTGGACAGTGTCAATAGATTTTTCAAATAAATCAAATTACACTGACTCCACAAGTAGCATTTATTTATTATAATATTTCGACAGCAGTCATTGATCGTGATTAAATAAGTTGCCTTTGGATATGAAGATACTAATCTTCTTATGAGTGGTCAAAATTTGAACTACTAGAGGTTGAGAACTGACATCGAAACTTTGGATTCTTAGCCAGGCATCACGTTCACTGTCTACAGTAGTATGCAAAAGTTGGGAGAACTAGTCGAGACAAAAGATATTAAGCGTAGAAATTCATTTATTACAATCTAGAAAGATAAAAAGTTATTCACAAACTTGGTGATACATAGTATATTGTAAGGTCGTATTAAGCGATCAATAAATTTCTAACCACCACTGCATAGAACTTAACCCAGTGAAAATATCCCTTATTATAATATTACAGTCATTCTACTTTTTATTTGTAGAAAACTACGGATTTTATTTTGAACGAAATGATATTACTGACAATATTATTCAGTGTTTATCTTTTGTAAAGAAAATTCTTAAATTCTATCATTCATTGGTAGAATCAATTCTTGGAGACTAAAATGTATTTTTCCACTTCAAGATTCCTCAATCCTTCATCATTTAATAAACAAATCTATGTGTTTATATTTTCAATACTTATAAATTTTTAGAATTCTATCAAAAGTAACATAGTAAATTCAAATAGACCTACAAGGTTCCAAGAACTGACATTCTGAACAGATAAGTCAATTTTTATGTTGGAGAATGGGTAGGGTAGTCTAAAATACTCAGCATACTCATTAAAGACTCGATTCTTATAATAGCAGAATTATTAAACTAAATGTTTTGGTGAAACTTAAATGATTCTTCAAAGGGCTTCAAAACAAAGTATAAATCTGTGCTCTTGAAGAAATATTATATTCATATTAGAGTTTTAAATTATTATTTAATTATGTTATAGCTCTGATGCTGATTATCACGAAATATGTTGCTTGTCACAGAGTTCTGCACAGAATCTTTATTAACTACTGATTGTTATCAAAAAGATTTATTTAGGAAAGATAGAAGTAGTAAACAATTGAAATCAATAAAAATGTGGCCAGTGGAATAACTTCTTAAAGGCACAACAAAGCAAAATCGAAAACCCTGTAAGTAGTTGAAATAGAAATAGGGATCATAAGATATTATAAGAGAGCTTGGAATTTATCGTTAGTCATTGTATGGAAGAAAAATGAACCGATACAAATGTAATTGGAAAGAATAAATGAGCTATCTAAAAAATACCCTTCTAGTCATAGATTACCTGAAGAATTCGAAACATTTCTAACCAAGACAATTTCAGACAAGATAATTGCTAGGTTGAGCGACTTTCGAATGCATGTGGTTTCATAGCAATCAGATCGAGAATTGATCATTTTCCTTTTTGGAAAATTCTTTTGGAATTACTCAGAACTTACTGCAACAATTAATGAAAGGCTTGCTTTTTTAAATCTGTTGCAGTCTATTTTGAGTGGTTTTGTAATCAACATGGAAACAGATTTATTCTGAAGATAAATCCAGACAAATACAGTTTCTCTAAGAATGAAATAAATTCCCCGGGCCATCCGCTCATCACAGATGTGGTGTTAAAACAAAATCTGGTAGAGTTGTACAAATCGTATGAGCTTTGAGGATTCAAAATTCCAGAAACAGAAGTTTCCAATCTTGTTTTCTGTGTCAGCGTGACTTATGGCATAATGTTCTCTCATTTTATTATTTTATTAAATCAAGTGAGGAGAATATTTGGAATTGATGATGTTGCACATTAAGCCTATGATTATCAGATTTGAATTATAAGATTCTATTTGACTTGATATGAGTTGGATTCAGAATGCTTTACTCACGATGTGTTACGAAATTTTCAAATTCTTTGTCACGAATTCGTCCCTAAATGGGTTCAAATACGTTATGATGCCAGGGTTGGGTAAAGATCCTAAACGTGATCTATAAAAGACTTAACTGATAGTAACTTGTGCTCAGCAAACTTCCAATATTCTTATGTCAAAATGGTGTATTGCTACTGTTACGATGTCTCTTTTAATAATAGATAAAATTGTTGTATTTCCCTCGATAAATTTTCAGGAATTACAAGATTTTTATTAGATTTTGGTTAAAATGATTTTTTCAAATGATTTGAATGGTTGTTGAGTTTTTCTTGAAATAGTTGAGCACCAATTATATTATGTATTGGTTATTGCGTTGCTTATGTTTGCTGTTTTGCTATTATTTATTTTATCATTTAATTTTTTGGGTACAGTTATCTTCATTGCTTCACTCACATTTTCTGTTGAACATAACAGAACATTTGACTAAAGATTCGATGATCGTCAAATAGAATATCACATTATATAATGAATGACATGAATAAAAATAACACCAAAAATGTGTCAGTGTTACTAAATTAGTGTTGCACAATAAATAATGATTTCAACTTTCGATTTAAGGGGGGTTTTAATCGTTTGATTTATTTTACTGATTTTTTAAATTATTCGGTTGTGGATTGAATCCGAAATAAGAATCTCACTTGATTATTGATAAATGATTACTGATAAATTTATTATTATGTATTTGAGATTCTCTAGGATTGATAATAGATTTTATTTCTGGAATGATTTTGTGTCTGAGATCGATTTTTGGGGTGATTGGGATTTGGGATAAATTACATGATAATTTTAAAATACTCAAAATCGGTTGTCGTTTTGTTTGTCATTTGGTACTGGGTGTATTTAAAATGAAGAGATTTTCTATTGGCTACTAACATGTTAGAAAGTTGCGACAGATTTTGGTGCCTGAATTTTGGATTGGGAATTTATTGTGAGTTTTGGTGGGGATCCCGAGTAATTATATAATTATGTAATCATAATAGAACAAATCCCTATTAAGAATATAATTTATTGTTCTTAATTTCTTCATATTAATATCATTTTTATTTATATTATTTCATACACGTGAGTCTGCTAGGTGCAGCCTTTTGTTTCGGATTTTAATACATCGGAATTTCGACATGTGGCGTAGGAAAGAAGAAAATCTCAATTTTCTTACTTCTATGAGTAAGATGAAGTCGACCTCAAAGGACTTGATGATTACTGCACATAAATTCAGCGAACTAGTAACCTCGAAGGCAATTTCTTAGCAATACGAAAAACTATTCTCAACGTCATTCTGGACTCTTGGATAAATCGCTTTGGAAATCCCTGGAATACCTTGACACAGTATTTCATCTGTAGAGCGATACATCTGTGAATATGATTAATAAGACGAATTAAATAAAAAGGAAAATATTTTAAATGCAGCTGAGACCATGTGATATTTTATTAAAAAATTTATAAATGACCAAGTATTTTCCCAAAGGCTTTCTACAGATTATCTGGTGTGCAGAAGTTGCTAGTCAAATTACGATAAACTTCTACAAGGATTCCATAACTTACCAGAAAGAAGAGCTCCTAAAAGTTTTTATATTCATATAATGACACACCAATACCACTTAATTTACAAATCATGCGAACTACAATCGATATGCACTTTGAATATATTTGTATTTGCGGTAAATAAGATAGGGTGAACAGCATTCTAAACAATAGCCTCTCAATAAGAGGTATGATTGATGTACATAAGAAAAATTCTCTTTGTTTTTTAGAGATCTATGCTAATATTGATTCAAAATGAGAGATAACACAATCTGAACTGAATCAGTATCGAATAATTATTTGTACCCTTCCTAAACAATATATTTTCCACCAATCGAAATATTCTTCTTATTTTTCCTGTAAAATAATGAAAGTTTCTTCGAACGATCTTCTTAAAATATTTAATTCCTATTGATTTTTTAGCACACATTTTAAATATCGGATTATTAGTAAAGCATTCAAAAGCTATCATCCAATTAAAGTTAAAATAAAAGTAATGCATTGATTTTCCCCAATTATCAATTAAATTGCTCAACTGACCTTTGACATGACAAAATCCCAATTATCGATTTATTTTACATAACTAATTTTTGTGTGTATGCAAGGATTTCTGTGGACTGCTGTTACTTGTATTGGAAAAGATGATGTGAACAATTTTTGCAAAATATTTGGAAATATGAAAAAAAAAATGAGGGTTTACTTTTAAGGTTATTATCAATCAAGAGAACAATGAAAGATTAGAACACCAGGCACATTCAATGAAGTACGTCACAGTGAAGTATGTCACAAGTAAATCAATAATATTAAATAGTTGAGAACATGTGATATCTTTAAATTTTATGCTTTCAAGTACACGTGTAGAAACACGCTTTGGATATATTAATGGGAACTCGTTATTATTCAAGGTCCGTAACTTTAAACAAAAATTATATATAACTGTTTTATATTTAAAAAAAAAGTATTGATTTCAAAAAATGAAATTTTTCATTACAATCTAATGATGATTACACTTTAATTTATTAAATGAAATCAATAAAAATTCGATTATTTTTTATGAAAATAAATCAATTTATCAATTAATAAGTGAAATAGTTTTAAATTTTTCATTTATATTAAAAAAATTTTTCACTACTAGTAATTAAATATCCAAATTTTTCAGGAAAACTTTTGAAATACATTAGAAAAAATAAAATCAATAAAATAAATAAAAATTCACACCAGAGAACGTGAGAATGGTCATTTATTTTATTAGAAAAATATATTCTAAGTAAAGTAACGTGAAAATAATTTTTGTTTAAATTCGACAATAATTTGTAATCTGTAGCTCATATAAAATTATCTTCATTCTATTATTTGTAAATCTGTCAATAAAATTTGGATTTTAGTCAGAAGGAACAATTTATTCGTTATTTGCTCGAGTCAATCTAGTTTAGAATGTCGCATTTTCCACAATACACCATTAATTCGACTAGTAATGAGACCAATCAATTTAATATGCAAGGCTTTGATGCCAATATGCTTAAAAATCTCATCGAAAACAACAACGTTCTCACTCAGAATATAAATCCCCAAGATGTTACTTACATGCAGCAAACTAAAATGCCGAATCAATATATAATCCAGTTGCCAAATAACAATGTTGCGATTCAGCAACCGTATATGCAAATGATGCAGTTCCCATATGGGAATATTTATTACGTTAATCAACCGACACAGTTTGCAACTAATGACAACGGGGTGCAGTACAATGCTACACCGATTTTACCGATCCAACTAGCTCCTGGAGTTATGCAAGTTGATGTTAACGATCTCAACAAAATCAATCAACAAAACACTGCACCTAATTCTTCCAGGTCTAGAAAACGGTCGTATAGTAATCAACCTAAATTGGAACCTGATATTCAAAGTAATCCAAACGAAGAAGTCCTTCGCGACACCAGAAATCGACCTCTTTTGTATAGTTGCTCCGATTGTTCGAGAAAGTTCTCCATGCAGTCTCGACTGACACAGCACAAGAAGTGTCATTCCGGCATTCGGCCGTACGCTTGTAGCAGTTGCAGTTTTGCCTTTACTCAGAAAAGCTATCTCGTTCGACATGCTGCCGTTCATAAAGAAGAACGTCCATACGTATGTGAACTGTGTCAGAAGACGTATAAACATTACGGCTCGTTAGCAAATCATAGAAAAACTCACAAAAACGGTGCTAAAGCTGCTGAAAGAACAACAAATAATATTAATAATTCCAACAACATTGACAACAATGTATCGAACGAAGCAATCGTTAATTGCAAGACCGAAGAGATTGTTGACATGAATAACAATTCGTCAACGAAATCGTATGTTCCGGTTAGTAACGGTGAATTCGTGTTCCAAACTCAACCTGAAATGCAGTCACAATCGACCGATCAAAACCAATCATATACTAATCAATTCACCACTGATATTTCAACAGATCTATTTTCCAATTCATTCCAGAATCAGCTATCTGGCAATCTCTCAACAGACATCAATCCCAGCTTTATCAGTCAATTGAATTTTCACAACAATAATTTCTATTCTCTCATCGATTCCAGCACCAACGAATCTGTGAAACTGGAATTATCCAATCACGATCAAGTGACGTCAGATCTTAACAATAATTCGTCGATCTCAATAGAATCTTCTTCTCAGCCATTAAATCTTACTTAATAATGCCACAACCGTCATCAAAATCACCTCAAAAATGTTTGTTTTCTATCCACGAACAGTAATAAATCTTAGAGAAAATCTACTACTTATTTATTAATAATCGTTTGATACATCTCAATACAAACTTATTTTTAAAGCCTATCCTGTGTGATGTGTGTTTTAAGGGTGCTCCTTCGTTTGTTTTTTATTGTGCCTTACATTATTATAATGATTTATTATTGCACTTTTTATGTTCCATTATGTTTGATAAGGTGTGTCACCGCATCACGCAGACTATTTTTATGACACGCTTCTTCATAGAGATTCATTATTTTAAAAAAAAAACTTCGCCGCAATCATAAGTGAAACGATTGCTCACGATTTTATTATTAATTGACGACTTTTTCTATGGACTTGTTGATTTGGATCGATTTTTGTTTTTATGATTTTAAATCGCAAGCTTTATCGAGATATATATCACTAACACCACATCAAGTAGCCGTCGGGCCTTTATTTATGTTAGTCATATCAGTTTTGTTTTTTTTTATTGTGAGATTTCGTCGTTTATGATTTGCTATTCGCTCAAGTTCATGCTGACGTCACCATAGGTAATCGATATATTTAGATATATAGAGATATACACTATTTGAAGAATGTTTTAACAATTTCGTCGTTTTCAATGATTATTCATGGATTCTATAGCCGATTAAACTAGACTATTGATTACATTTCAACGTAGGAATGCTAATTACATAATCAGTGTACTGTTTAACGCCATTTGTTTAATGTCAATGCTGTTTTCCGATTGTCGATATATCGTCATTGATTGTATTGATTGATGAGTTCTATTTAAGTTAAATCTCATCGTCGCTCAGTGGCACAGAAAGATATTATTGTTTTGTTTGTCAGTTCTCGGTGTGAACAGTGTTCTTCCATATGGAATAGAAAATCGATATGGTGATGGCATAATTCGATTTGTCATGAATTCGTCATGTAAAATACTTATTTGTATTATGTAATTATCGATATTGATTGTGTGCATGTGTGTACGAACAATTATTGATTACGTTTTTAAATTATCATTAGAAGTATTTTATTATTTATTTCGATCAGCTTCCAGTGATTTTTCGCACTTTCTGAGTTCTATTTACTGGCCTGTCCTACCACTGGAGGGATATCGCGGTTATTTATACTCTTATTTTTGTACATGTTTTTTAATTCGGTCTAATAAATGTTCATGTGCATTTGTGTGTGTGTGTGTCTTATCTGACCAGAGTGTTAGGGGTGTTGATGAAATCACATGAACACCTGCAATAATGTGTGGCTGAGATTTATTGAGATCGAATCTTTGTATTCACTCACATTGTCGTTGATTAGATATAACAGCATTTGTTTTCATACGTTATGACGGTGACTTGTTTTGATTATCGTCCAATGATATATTTTTATAATTGTTGAGTTTGTTGATACAGATAGAATGACAATCGATCAACAATTTGTCGGACAGATTATCGGTAAAATTAATCAATAAGCTTTGGTAAATATTTAAGTTCAACTTGGCATCTGTGCGAGTTAATTATCTAGCTAGTTACAGATATGCTACATCAGAATGGTGGAGCCCTTAACATTGGACTCACATCGAAATTATTCTGTGTTGGTGTTGTGCCAAAATGAATCAAATTAAAACTTTCGATTTTGTTAAAATTTATTGATTTACGGTCGATAGGGTTTGTCTTCATAAAATATTTTTTCAAAACCCAAAATTATGGAGTAAATGTTGATGACATTAGCATTCTGAATCAGAATTATCTCATAGATAAATAGAAGATAAAAATTCATTGTTTCTGGTGTTCATTCAACCGTGTCACTCTTATCATTGATTGGAAGCGTTAACGTTAATCACTAAATAATATTGATTGTGATTATTATATTATATATGCATTGCTACAAATCTATTTCATTCTCAAAATATGCATTTACGATTTTATACTAATAATCGAGAGGGATGTTGTTTAAATTTAATAATAATAATGTTTAGAAAATCGATTAATATATATCAATCGATAATAAATAAAAATTATTGATAGAATTCTGGAAACCGATGATCCATTGCATTTTAAGCCATTCCAACTCACACCAATCGAAATAATATCTGTAATTGATAAAATAAAATTTCGAGCGTCATCATTGTAATTATTCATCAGTAGATGACAAATAATTGATTGTTCTCTCTCAGCCTATCAATTTGATTTATTGTGATTTGCTTTTCTATTATTATAAGTCGACATATTCAGATATTTTAAATAAATATAATAAAATTTTCCTTTATAAGTAAATGAAAAATTTACCGGGATGTGTATTCTCGATAAAAATTTGGCAGTAACTTTAACGATTTTACACAAATAAGGTTCAGATCAATAGCGAGGTTAATATTTATTGAATGAAAGATCAAGATATGGCAAATCAATTTAAAATAACGAATCGAAATAATAACTCTAGATAAACATTATGCTTATAAATCCAGGAGATATAAGAGTCAATGTTGTAGAAAAAAATAAATATTGGTCATTGGAGGCAGAATTATGTCTTACTCAAGTAGTGTTCATTTTAAGGGACAAATCATACATGTTGATGGAGTTCTTATTACAGTAATCTACAGACTAAGATCATTTAGGATCAATTCCATATGGGTATCTTTTATTTTATCACAAATGCTTTCATTAGCCTTTCATATATTCACTGGTTTCACGATTTGTAATATTTGACATGGACTCCGCAATGCATCTTTGTGATGTTTGCTCTGTATGTATATGCATGTGAAATACCACTTATGGGATAGTATTGATTATAAAGCTTCTTATGGATTTATCAATTTATTAAGTGTGCCAGAAAATAATAAATGTAAGGGGATCGAGTATATGAAATAATAATAATAACAATAACAATAATAATAATAATAATAATAA
>JBBMOY010894421.1:0-11125 GCA_037951405.1 Platydemus manokwari
AATAATAATAATAATAATAATAATAATAATAATAATAATAATAATAATAATAATAATAATAATAATAATACATTTCATACAAACAATATATTTGGCTAACTTTAAACACTAACATAGTTGTTCCTCTTAATGATTATTCTGATTTGTTAATTTTTTGCTAAAGAACCTAAAAAGATCACTATATTAATGGCTACATTATATGAAGGGCACAACAAGTAAATTTTTTTATAAAAATAAATTGATAAAAGATTATTAGCATTTACAAATTAATAAAATAATAAATAAATAAAATTAAAATTTGCTAATAATTACTACTGATAAATAATGGACGTACTTCTTTACTCTACACACAAAAGCAACAAGGGAGTACACAAAATTAGTAACCGATTCTATTTAATAATAAAATCAATGTACAATTTATATATTTACGAATTATCACCATAGTAACTAGTTCAGTTTTAATATTTAAGCAAAAACACTTATTGAGAAATAATTCCTCGAGAGGGCTTGATACGAATCCATAGAATGCTTTCCTAAAAGTATAGTATTCGATGTTTCATTGTTTCATTCAGATAATTTTCGAGTGATCTTCTTCAAGAGTATTCTGTACTTTTCTGATTATTTTATATTTATTTTATTAAAAAATTAGGATGATCAAATTCATAAGTGTTTTAGTTTTAAAATTTATCTTCTTTGATGATCCGATAGAGACAAATCATAAAGAACAATTAAAAGAGATATGATTGAATCCTATTAGCCTGTCCTAAGTATTTAGTGTAGCGATTTAAAGATAATTCAACTAATAATAACTTGTTGAACGATCTGTAAGTCTTATAAATATGATTCAAATCAAAACAATGGAGATTCACCAATGATCTGATTCCAATCAGATTAGTAGGTTGCGTGTATAATTCGGATAGTGTAATATTAATATAATAATAATATAATGAAACAATGATATGAAAAATTTTATTATAATATAAAATTATCGAATGTGTAATGCTAAAATATTAACAGAGATTTAGTGTTGTGTCTTGAAGATGATATCAACCCACGTAGAAAACTTCGGACAATAAACTAAAGAAATGACCTTAGATTAGAAACCCTTTTGGCATAGAAATAAGTTTTAAATCCCTGTACATCTCATCAAGCTTTACCAGGGGAGGAGTGAAATTAAAGCAATAAAATTTTCCATTGGCATAGATTTGTAAAATTAACTGATTAAATTCATTGAAAAAATAAAAGTATTAGAGAAGGATGCACTCCCGAGCTTAATGGTGAGGAATCCCTAAGCTGAGTGATGAGAATTGATTAAAATATTCCACTGGATTGAGGCTGATCCGAGAAAACTGTTGTCGATTATGTCGATTAGATAATGCAGGATTAATATACCGAAATGAATACGCTATAATTCCCAAAATCTAACGTGCAATTAATATGCTGAAGAATGAGCATACTGAGATTTTCTTCAAGAAATTATTATGCAATTAATATGCTGAAGATGAGCGTCGAAATAGTGTACTAACTTTTTTTTCACAGAAGTAAATGTGGAAATTCCCAATTTTGAGCTGGGTTTATATACCCAGATTTTTTTGTGGGAGTGATGATTATTTTTCCGTGAATTATTTAAAATTAAATTTGGGGTTGGCTTATTCATCTTATTATTTATATTGTTAGTCTGAGTGGGATGTGGGATGAACGAACCCAGCACGTATTGAGAGGTTAGACAATTACCAAGAATTGTATTAGAATAAATTCGAAGAAAATTCTAAAAGTCGTGGAACTAAAAGCCAGAGCACTAAAATATAATAGGCTGTACAAAAGTTACACCAAAATTTAATAACATTAATTCGTATCATTTTATCGTCTTACATGAAACGAATGAAAATATTTCATGAATATTCTGTAAATAGCGAAAAATTTGGATATTTTTTGGGAAAGCTAGAAATTGTGATCTTACATAGTTCATACTGATTAGTTACATTAAAGGTTCTTTCGGAATACATTGTTGATCTCAGACAAAATCTTTATTCAGAAATATTCGATTCACCATTTTATAAAAACAATCCATATAACGGCAAATTTATTTATTTAATTTTCCATATAATGTCTGTAATAAGTTTTTAAAAGAATATTTTATTGTTTTGAACACATAACCATTTTATCCACAAGTTATTTTGAATGAATTTGGTTAAATTTGAGCTCACTTGCAGTTCCCTATCTTTATTTTGTTTTGAGAGATTTGTCTTGACATCTTAGTGGCACGACCTTTTTTATTTCCTTTAGAGATCTTTGCTTATAACAATAAATATTAGTCCATTGAAATTCATTTTAATTAATTTTCATACTTTGTTAACCTCTGTTATTGTTTTTTATTTATTTATATACCAAAGTTGGAATTTAAATCTTACAGAATATCATTAATATATTAAAGGAATCAAAACCTTAATACTGGTACAGTGTTACTTTCGGGTCTTATTGCTTTTACTGTTTTTTAATTTTATTTATATTTGATATCAATATTGTCTTAATCAATTTCAATGAGTTCTTGATAAAGTCTGAAGGAGCCATAAACCTTATTTTTTTAATCCTCACCTCGCACAACCTTATTGTGTGAAGACAATAAATGCTGCAGACTCAAATCTCAGAATCAATTAATTTAATCTATTTAAATTACTAACTATGCTGACATCAATGATAATGAGCAATGGTTTAGGAACAACAAAAGCATGTTACTACATATGTTTATTAGTAATTGACACCGATACAAATTGGTTAACAATAATAAAATAATAATTACAATTGGATTTTGATACTATACTATTTATCTACCTATAACGAACCTTAACAACTTTTCAGACTAAAGCAAACCTTTACACTTGGGGCAAAACCATTTACGATTTATATTTGATACAGAGCTCGATATCTTACTATAGGGTCGTGCGATAAAATATTGGGCACATAGGAAATCCTGACCGCACGGTTCTTAAATGCAGAATAATATATCCTATCCCTGTAAAACAATCGATGTAACGTGTAACTGCGTCTTCAGTAGTGTGTTTTTGTGGCAGTGTTAATGGTGACTGTTGCCTTGTAATAGATGAAAATTTATTTGTCGATGTTATTGCGCGATAATGCATTACATGTTGTGGTTAAATAAATTTATTTATTATTAAGGAGAATTTCACTGTATCTACTCTAAGTGGGTTTTACTAATAATATTATTTTACATTTTTAGAGATAATAATTATCATATATACTGATATATTATACTATTTTAAGTAGATTTCACTCAGATGTACTAGAAGTTGTTCGATCATTGGATGATTAAAACCTATGATTATTTCACTCAATATCAATATCAATTATCACTTGTTATCATTAAAAATTATTATTTATTATTACTAATATTATTATTGTTTTTCTATTTTTTGATATACGTGAGCGAAAACCCAGTAGATAATCTCAATTTCTTTAACGAACATCGTCTAGATAAGAACGGTTTGCATGTATTTGATTTCAATATTCAGTAGAAAAAAGGAAAATTTCCTTTCATCATTTCGTTGTAAAAAAATTTCAAAGATCACAGAACGCGATGTAAGCAATTAATGACGAAAGCAATGAAAAGAGAGCGAAGATTCATTACAACAGTATCGTATGATCCGTTAAACTTGGCGATTCTTTCCAAATAGATATAAATATTTCATATCATCTCGTGTATTGAAAATATATTTATGAAAACACAATGCGAGCAACGGATAAAAATGTCCCATTTTCATCACACTAACGACATACATCATTCCTTTTCATTTAATAAGACTAGCCACACAATACTTACATAAGAGTTACGTAATCATTTTTTCTTCAACTCATCATTCTAATTGCAGCTGATTCTGTGAGAGAACTTCAAACCTAATTCAAACCTACAAAGTATCCGTATTGAATATCTCAAATTTAAAGTATCAGTGGCAAGGTTCTTTTATTATGTTTAAGTTTGTTCTTTTCTAAATTCTTTCAGTTGAAATATCATAGAAGAATTCATCATTTAATCAGAAATTCCAAGAAACATATAAAGAAGAGAATTTCACAAAACATCAAAGGTTTAAAAAAGATAAATCAATATTTTAAAACAAAAAAAAATAATTCTTTGAACTGTAAATAAAATATGGTTGTAATAAATAAATAAATAAATAAATAACAGCAAAATATTTGCATCAACATTATTAACGATGCAATGGACTGTTATATGTAATCGAAATTGAAAATAATATTCCAAAAATCAACTCATCCGAGATTGATGTAATATGTATTAAAATAAATTCATTCTCCATCAACGTGGAGAATAAACATAAATCCAATCTATATAACTTCATCAAAAGGAAAAATGAAAACAATTACATATCCTTAAGTTCGCAATAACCGAAATTCAAAACCCATCTGCAAAATACACCATTAACAAAATAGCAATTTTCGGCATTGGATCAATCTGTGATTCTTACCAGCTCGTCATGACAGCTTCATTATGAATTGAAGGAGAGAAGCAGAGAGATAGAGAGAAGAAAAAGGCAAATATTAATCCGATATTTGGCGGTAAAATTTTATGAAACAGTTAATGTTGTTGTCATTGACGCTAAGTGGGCCAATTGAATGGCTTTTCCAGAAGAAAACAGGATTTTAATACCGATTTTTTTTTGAATTATTATTTTAGAAATAATGATGATGATATTTGGATTTCTACTAGTTCTGGCGCAACAAATAATTGTTGGGGATTTTCATTTCCGAAAACACTTGAAACTCATTTCAAAAATATTATTATGAATACTTTTATTTTGATAATGGTGAAAATAAATATTAAAATCAATTAAAACACAGAGTTTAGCAAATAATAACAGAAAACGAGAGAGAAAATTAGCTCATAACATATTTTGATAGAAGTCATTGAAATAAATACTTTGGATAAATAAATAATTTCTTTTGACTTTAGTTAAGAAAAGGGGTACTTTTACCTACTTTCGTAATTATGAATTTTTGTGTTAGATAATTTTATAACTTAATTTTATATATAACTGCCGTGTTTGATTTATTCGTATAATTCAGTTAATATTTCATTTTTTAAGATGTCTAATAGTGGCAATTTTTATTCAATCTAAAACGTTTTATATTCTCTACTTATGGTTCTCTCGAATAGGTATCTTTTATGCAAAACATACTAATTAACATTAATCTTGATAATTATGATAATATATAATTAGTCCAATAAACTTTATTCACTTATTTAAGTACTTGATATAAAAATAGTCCAATGAAATTCAAGGAAAGAATTTATAAATATTTATTGAAATATATTCAGCAACCTTATCTTCAAATATGTGCATTTCTTTATTAGATTTTCCAAATCGACAAAGATTTATTCTGCAGATTATTTATAATATAATAGCAGCTTCATCTTTGTTGTATAACTGCTCATGCATCGTTGTGATTTTGAAGAGAAAAATTCGACTGCAATCACAAATTGCAACACATATTTTGAGGAATCAATTCTTCATTGATTTCTTCGTGATTTTATTTTTGATATTTTTATTGAATTTAAAATATGCCGGCACGGAAAGTCTGTTCATCAATAAATTACAATGTCATTTTTGGTATAGTCAGTTTCCATTTTGGACCATGGTTTCGATTTCGATTAACAATTTAACAAATAATTTTGTCGATCGAATGATAGCTGTGAAATGGGCAACATCATATCGATCATCAATGAACTTGCGATTGAAAGTGTATTATGGAATCTTATTCATCATTCCTATATGTATCAATTGTCCAACACTATTCACAACGAAATTTATCGATGATGTGTGTGTCGATGGCACGAAAAACGGCTCGGAAGCTTATTTGAAGATTCTTCCGGTCTACGGAGTGTTCTTATTGATTTTTACATTTGTTATGCCACAAATAATAGTATTAATTACATTCATCGCTATTTATCCAGTTCTATCACGAAGCATTAAAGGTCATGATACAACATTAATGCGAAAATCGGAAATCCGTTTCACTATCGTCTCTTTGATGATATTTGTTATGCTAGTTTTGACCTATGGATCACAGAGTATTTTATATTTACTCAAGACCTTTCAAGTTGTTTGCTATCAAAGAAATGATTCATTCCAGCAATCGATGATGTTTTTAGAATCGATATGTAGCATGACCAATCCACTGGTTTTCAATTTAATGTTGAAAACTCTCCATGTTAATTGGCTAGACTTTTGGGGAATATCTTTATGCAGAAGAAAATTTGCAAATTCAGTTGGTCCTCTGAGTAGCTTGCCGTCTCCATCAATAAAAAATGAAGAACATCATAGTTGAACATATCACAAAACACACAGTATTGTTTATTTTAGAATAGCTATGGAACAATAATTGTGTACTATGAGTACATATGGTTTATTTGTTTCTATTTTATTACCACAGACAGCGTTAGCTTAATAGATTTATCAATCAACGATCTACTCATTAATGTCACATCGTTGAATTTGATGAAAATAATTTGTTACTTTTGAAAAAGTTTTTGTAGCCATTTAATGAAATCTAATAAATTTATCGCGAGTTATAAATAAATTTTAGAATTCACATTTAAAATATTGATTCTTATTGGAAACTTATTTTTTAAAATCAATATTCTGCATCTATTTTACTTCACAACGGCAGAATAATTTCTCAAAAAAGCAATTCAATTCAGATTGTCTTTAACTCAACGAGTAAAATCATTAATATAAAAATTTCCCATCTAACGGGACAATCAATTTTTAAAATCGAAAGAATATTTTATTTTTTTATTATTTTCTATAATTATATTTACATTTTAATATTATTTCCCAATTGTAAGATAATTGAATTCCCAATTATAAAGCGAATGTCTTTAAATTTATTGATTCTCTCTCTTTGTTTGTACAGCTGTCTGCAAAGTTGGAACTTTTTCTGAAAATTGAGAAATGAAAATTGGAAAAAAATAAATAAGAAAGCTAAAATTAAAATATTTATTAATATTTTTTAGTCATTCAGTTTTCATCAGATTTTCCCAATATTTTATTATCGATTTTAAAATTTAGAATGAGAGATAATAATGGTGCTTAATTCTATGCGTAAAAATGTAGATAAAACAAAATATAAAATACCTTTAAAGAAACATTTTTATTGAATATTTTATTAAATATGAATCCTTTATTTAATGATTTAGGTTTAAAAATAAATATTTTATAAATAAATTTTTATATAATTTTTTTATATATTTTATATAATTTATATTCTTTATTTTTCAATAAATTTTCGAAAGAAATCAAAGAAAATTGTGAGATTTTTTAATGTTCATTTTGGAAAAGTCAAATAATAACTTAATTAAAAAATAATTATGTTAAGTATGATCAGATTGACACCACGAGAGTAGTTTTATCAACAGAATATTACCTTTTAATGAAAAACGTTAATTGGTGATGGGGAAGATTTTAAAATAAATTATATTTGAAAGATTTTAAGAAAATCATTGATTTCTTTAAATAAAGGTGATTTAAATCTTATTCGGTGTCGTGACATTTCAGCTCTTTTTCAATGTGTGCATTATTAAATAGCAGTGGCTTACAATGATAATATAAATGAAAAATATCGGTGTATTCAAACAAAAAATTCATTGTTATAATTTTTTATTTTATAATATTATAGAGAATGCTAGGTGTTTACCGTTTGTGCACATTGATTGTTTAAATAATTTTTCACATAAGAAATAAACATCTAGCTATAAGGTTGGTTAATATGTGGATTTTATTTCTCACTCACCTTTAAAATTCATCAAATTTTTTATTTTAAATTTAAAAAATAATTTTTCAGCAAAAATGTACACGTCACTCTTTGAAGTAAAAAGATAAATTAGAATTTCTGACGTCACAAATAAAATAGTAAAAATAAAATTACTTCTTTGTCTGTTTTTTCAGTTCATTTTGACCTTACTGTTTACAGAAGACCTTTATTGATTATTGGGTTAAAGATCGGAAATTTGTATTCGCCAATTAATTAGGTTCCTAGCTTGCTAGATCCGATAACATGGAACAAAAGATGAAATTTAAGGTTATAATCTTGGCAAATAAAGACAAATGAAATTCTAATAAAGAAAATTCAACTGTATAGTTCGAGGAACTCTTGAATTGTAAAGAAAATCAATGACACTTGCTATTAAACAAACAAGAGTCTTTTTGTTTGATACAAGATATGGATCAATTATTTGTTTTTCGTTTCTTAATAGCTAGAGAATCAAACAAATTAAATATAAATAAATAAATATCGAGAATTGTTTTGATTATAAGTAATTAGTGATGTCATCAAATACACATGGAATATATGTTAGCTAATTGTTTTTAAAATTTTTAGAAAATGGGTGTAATATCAATAAATAATTTAAATGATATTTTTAATTTTATGTTATGCTATAAAATGTTGATGACAAGTTTTATCGATCAAATACTATTTTTAGATAGACAAATAATTATTAAATAAACCAAATAATTATAATTTCTGATGTAAACAAAAAACAAGGATTTTATTTTCCTCATTAATTTTATCAGGGATTCCAGTTTAGCTAGGACGATTAGAATTTATACAGGTTTCAATTATCTTGTGAATGCCTGCAAAAGTCCTGCTTATGTTTCACGCTTTGGTGATGCCCAGATCTAATTAATTCATACCAACCAGCGGTGGTTAATTTAACGATAAACCACATCTGAATAAATAGGTCAAGATTTATGAAACTTCACTCTTGTAATTTCTCGAAGATCGCACCTTTAATGGTTTCGAATTAATAATTTTTTCTTGTTTTCGGTTTAAATTAGTTAACCTGCAATTTTTTGTGATCAATTCCATGACAAGAAAATTAATTTTCTTGATATGAGGCATTTAAAAAAATTTATACTAATTTATACTAATTTTAGTCTTTGTTTCTCCTCTTTTATAATTTAGTATTTTTAAATATTATTTTCACAACTTTCAATTAATACTTCCTATTTTAAGACATTATAATTTATTTTATCGATTTTTTAATTTTATGTAATCTTTTATTTTGATTTTCGAGTTTGATTTAATCTATTTTTAGATTTTATTTTAGCTATTTTTAGATTTTATTGAATTTATTTTTAGATTATAATTAATATTTTTATAAACCATTAAAATATTCTTTATTTGTTACTTGTCTTGTTACCTAACACTTGCTCTGTATAACACTTTTTGTTCTATTATCCTATCTCATATTTATCCATAAAATAGTCATATTTCAGGCTACAACCAAAAGGTATATTGACATAAGACAAGATTATTCCATCTTAAATTGTCAAATGTTTTATTTTTTATTTACAATAAAGATATTTGCTGGCTAATGGACTGTCTCAGTACAGGATTCTTGTAGCTTTAAGGAATTATTCTGTTATAACTGCTTTGGTAAACAAATGGCAATCGACAAGTAAAACAGTTTCTTCGAATTTGTCTACATTAATGATTTTGTAAATAAAAGTCGCAAAACCAGTTTTTCTCTTCGCTCATAGAATCACTGGCTCTTAGATCATTTCCTTGAGTGATTAAGTCTGAATGTAAATATGGATGTCATTGTCTTGATTATCTTCATATTGGTTCTTGGTGATAGAGTTAAAATCATGTCCTGAAATTTTTTCCGGTTACTGTTTTGGAAAGTACTCCTCGACAAGATCTGGATCTAGTGAAGATATGAGGTGACTTGTATAGAGAATCGCTGTAATACGCTATCTCCTAGCATCAACTGTAATAGTTCCTAAGATATTTTCTGTGAAATATATTTGAAATGGTTGACATATTGAGACATGTTGAAGAGTTTCTGTTTTGCACTTTGTTAGTACTTTTTCACTAACTTCTCTAATTAAATTTACATTTATGTCATTCCTATAAATTTATTTTTATTTATATTTACCAAAGATCCTACAGTTTGTCAATTAGAGAATGTATTGTTTGTATTTACTTCACCTGTTTGTTGATTTCACGTGGTTTCTTAAAATGACAATTTTGACAATCTTTAATTACTTATTTCATATCAAATAGATTTTTGACATTAATTTTATAAATTCCTTAGCACTTCTCTGTTGAGAAATCTTATACACCATAAACAAGACGTAGTTTTCTGAAGTGGTTTTGTACAGTGTCTTTGAATTTTCGAGTGTCTGGATAAGCTTTTAATTTTTCATATACTTTCATCATTTCCTATATTATTTTTTTCAGGAAAATTACTGACACATTAGTATCAGTCTCTCCTCTTTCTTTAAATTTATTTAAGTGCGAGTATTTATCCAGATTGTCTCAGTTATACCAGCACTAGGAATAGTTCAAAAAAACTTATGCTTTGTTTGAGAAGAAAATGTATTTGATTCCATGTCTAATTATTTTTACCGCGTGCCTCTCAAACTGAATTCCATATGATGTCTCATCCTGAATTGTGAAATGTTTTAGTTTATATTTACAATAAGAATATTCTTTGGCTAATGGACTGTCTTTATACAGGATTTTTGTAGCTTTAAGAAATAATTCTGTGATAACAGCTTTGGTATACAAATGGCGATCTACTTGTAAAACTGTTTCTTCGAATTTGTCTTCTATGTAGTTTCTTAAAATGATACCTTTGAAAATTCTTTAAAAACCTATTTTATATCGAAGAGAAAACATGTAAATAATTAATTAAATATCATTAGTCTTATAGAGTTTAAATATTTTGGACATGCAAAGCATTTCTAAGATTTGAAATTGAAATGAAAATATAAAACAATACGATTTTGTTATAAAAATTAGATTTCCCTAAAATTACTTTATAAAATAATTTATCTCCAATTTTAATGAAATTATTATGTGCCAAAATTTGATTTATTAGATGAGCCAATTGAAGAAAGAATTTGTAAAAGAAAAAAGTTTCGTTTATTTTGAAAACTAAAAAACTCAATTAAAATCAAGAATAATTTTATAAAATTTAATTTATTGAAATAAAATTAATTAATTTATTATCTGCAGTAATATAAGATTAATAATTAGATGCACTTATTATGATGTTTTGCATTAAATAATTAATGATGTATAT
>JBBMOY010895532.1:0-11124 GCA_037951405.1 Platydemus manokwari
AAATCAGTGTATATTTTGTGAACAGTAAGAAAATTAAAAGGAAAAGAATTTAAAAAAACTGATAATGGATAATTATTTAGTTACACTTTTTACGAGTGTGATATCTTTTGCATTTTATGGGTTCGTATCAGTTAAACCCGCGCTATTACAAATAAATAACTCATAATAAAAACCAAATAGAAAACAATTCATGCTTAATATTCCCAGAAATAGTAGTAAAAATAATAAAACCTAAAACTAACCAGCATTATTCTTACGTATAAATAAACTGAAAGCAGTCAGTTCCATAAATCTCTGTTACAGTTAAAAGCACATCTCTTACAACAAAAAACTATTGTGAAATTAGAAGACGCAAGCATTGGAAAACATTGTTGATTGCCGCCAATTCATTGTCAAATTAAGAAAAGTACATACCTAATATCCTATTGGAAGACAATCAATTATTAGCTCAAGACCAATCGTATGTTCAAGGAGCAGTAACATTATGTTCGAGCAAAATCATCTATATGTATTTATACCATCGTATGTACTTCAAATTTTTGTAAACCCTAATAGCACAAAGGAGTTTATTGATCATAAACTTTCCGAGAAATGGTTGCCTTTTTATGAATATAAAAGTCTTGCTGCCAACCATTTGAAATTTTATATCTATAACAAATCTTTCCATAAATGACAGTTGTTCGTTTAGTTTGGCAAGTGTTATTATACGCCATAGCATCATTTTCGCGTTTATTTTCATGTTAATTATCATTCATTACCTTTTTTAGATCAACCAGTGACACAATATAATTGATATCAACAGAGACTTAGGTGAAGGTAGAGTTTGTTTGAATATGATATTACTTTGAATTATCTTATCCGTTCTCTCTTCTTCACAAAATTTGTTGGATATCGAGGAGATAGAATATCATTCAAGGTTAAAATACTACCTGTGGATCAAAGAACTGGAACGAGACTGATAAGGTGTAGATGGCATTGACCAAATAATCATATAAAAATCGATATGAAAATTCATTCAATCTTGTTCTTTGTTCGGCATTGATTTATTAAATAATTATTATTCTATAAAATATTCCGTGAAGTCACTATGAATTTCTTGTCGATTAGGATTTTTTTTTGATAATTTAAGACGAAAACCATTCCACCAGATTAGATTGTCTGATCGGAATAAATTAAGAAGGAAACGAGAAAATAAATGGATTTCTCTGATGAAAATATTGTTGGAATGTGGTGAAAGTAATCGGTTTCTATTCAGAATGGTTGTGGCTGGCAATTTAGAGTACATATGCCATCGAAAACAAAATCTTATATCGATAAACGTGCATATTAATATTCAAAGTCATAAAATAAACCGATTTTGACCTCACAATCTATGAAAGTAGAACCCATATCCGTTTTTTCTGATGAAATAGTCGATTAATTTTGAATAAAACTATCTACTATAGGTGATTTTTAAGTCAAAAAAACATCCATAGTCGAATTTATTTCCAAACGATCCCACAAATTATGAACTGTTAAATATCTTTCGCCTAACTGTCAAAATATCAACGTGAATTTTATCAAAAACATGGCCTAGTAAGCTATTTTAAAATTTTCATTTTTACGCCAACAACATTGTCTAAAAACAAATGCCAAAAATAAACTCCCGTTGCTAAGATACGTTTATAAATCAATAAAGTGATTAGAAAAATATCTGGCGAAATGCTGATAAACTTATAGCATAGTAATACAACCAAAACACTATCGAATGATAACAACAATAACCATGGTATAATTTTCTACCAGGTTCCGGTTATTTATATAAATTTAATCGATATAATATAACTGAAAGGTATTTCATCTCGTCATCTATCAATAAATCACCAATTGTGGCCAAAGATTAAATATAAACAGAAAATGCATATCTTTATTTACAATTCCATATACAATTAAACATTGTTGATACCTGAAATCAATTTCAAAACCCGCTGGAACACTCAAAACTATGTACATGAAAAAACTTTACAAAACCTCCTCAACAAAAAGAAAAAGAGAGCACCATCCAAATTGTGTGTGTGTGTAATGGGGTAGGGTGTCTAGAATAGTAAATCAATATATGTATATATATATATGTAAACCCAAACCAGAAGACTTAACCTTGTGGTCAACAATCATCAACAACATTCTATTGCACATAATCAATATTGACCGCAACAATTGACAACAGTAATAAAACCAATTGACATCCCTGTTCAAATAAAAGTCAATTGTGTGCGATCGTTGTGTTGTCATGCGAATAATGTTACCATAGTAATAAATAATGTGGGAAATCAATAATTAAATTCAATAAAATATAGAAAATCAATAACCGAGAAACAAACAAGAAATTCAAACAATATGGCTAACAAAACATTGATCGTCGAGAGGACAATCATTACTTAATGGGGTCTGAGATTGCTTTTCGATCATACAATCGATTTCCGAACAGCCAGTGTCTGTACTCAGATCTAATGAACAACTGTGATTGGTTGTGAGCTTAATTTTGGCATCCTTGATGATATTGTTATCAGGTTGGTCAATCTTGTCAGTTGCCGTGAGATAATTTGAAGGCAGCTTGGAGCTGCTGAGAGCAGTGGGTCTACTGGACAAACTGTCAGTAGTTAATGGTTGAGTTGTTGTGGAGTTTTCCGCTGTTTTATAGGTTACATAACCCAGATCGACTTCCAAATCGCCACCAGTAGCGGATTGGTTAGAAAGATTGTAATCAATATTTGGACTGGCCAGATGGATATATTCCACCGATTGAGATCTGAAATAATAAATCATTAGAAGGAGATTTTCTTGCTGTGATATGAATTATTAAGACTCCCCACATTATTTATATCAATAATGATGATAATGGCAATAATAATAATAATAATAATAGTAATAATAATAATAATAATAATAATAATAATAGTAATAGCAATAATAATAATAATAGTAATAATAATAATAATAATAACAATAATAATAATAAAATTAATAATAATAATAATAATAATAATAACATTAATAATACAAATTTAATAAATAAAATTTTAAGTTTAATAAATAAAAACAATAACTCTGATAAATTTGAGAAATAAATAAACAACATAAAAAATAATAAATGTAAACAATAATACAATAAAATTGATTTCACGAAAAAAATCGAATTTGTTTACTAACAAACATTAAAATTACTCTAATTTAAATCATTGTAAAATTTATAAGACTATTTGTTCCCTTGTTATAGCAATGGTTAAAGTTATAAAAGTAATTTTGGTTTGGCCATTTGATTTTTTATATTTTTAACAAGAACAAGCTATCACGAGATATTTTCAATTTTTAATGATTATTTTAATCGGTATATGTCTACATCGTGCATTAACCGATTTCATCAAGTTTATGATGAATGCAGATTGTATTAGTTTCCATAGTAACATTTTATGAAAATATAATTAAATTATTTTATAATTTTTTTGAATCAAAAAGAAAATCATTAAGTTAGAAAAATTATAATTTTTCGCTTCATCTTCATCAAATGATTTGAATTTGTTTATCAAGATTTTTCAATTTCCAATAAAACAGACAAATCATGTATCAACAAGGCTTTACTCAAGTTACCAATTGATTGAGTCATGGAGAATGTTTTCATTGAGTATTTAAGACTCTTTTGACAGAGCATTTGATACAAATTTGATCATTCGAGCACAGCGCTAGATTAGCCGATATTTCTTCCAACTTTATAAATTGATGGAAACCGATTTCATCATTTCTCTTACTTTTTGGACAATCAGAATATTTTCTCGTCAGTGCCACATGTTCGAGGTCAGTGCATTGATTGATTAGCGATAACTCGATATCATGTTTGAATGGCCATTCGAGAACATCATCGAATGGCCCCCTCATGATGTAGACAAAAACTGATAAATGAGTTCCTTTTCCACTACCATTACCATCTGGATAGACAACAAGACACATTTTATAACCATTGCAATGAGAGTAGAAACAATCACTGTTAATATAGTTTTCCAGGGCATTTTGTGCCTGACTTTTTTTGTATGCCCATTTGTCGATTTTCCAAATAAATTCCTCGGATTTCGTTCTGTCAAACATTTCTCGCAACTCGTTCGACTGATTTGTTAAATCTTTGATTCTATTTTTCACCTCATCAATCGATCGATTTGTTTCAATGGTTTCTGTTTTTATTTTTTCAATACTTTGCAAGATCTCTTTCAATTTAATGTCGACATCCTGAATAAATATCGCGATAAATTATTGATTAATTATAAAATTTACTTTTTGATTTTGGTTTAATACCGTATTGGTTTGTTGTTTGAATTGATTGAATTCTGAAATCTAAACACAGCGCCAACAAATACATCAATTATTTAAAAATCAATTTTACTTGTTCATTTCTTTCATTACTTGCAGTTTCAATCTCTGAGGTCAATTTTCTATTTTGATTTTTCAAATAAACCATTTCTTCATTCAATTTTTCGACTTCAATCGTGTTTTCATTTTTGTGTTTGTGCGAATCCCGAATGATTTTCTGAAATAATTAATAATAACAAGCAATCATCAAAAATATATTTTACGTCAGTTTTGTCCTCATGTATTTTCATAATTCCTTTTAAATCGATATTTTCCAATCTCAGCATATCGAATTCCGTTTTGATTGATTGATAATCATCTTGCAGTTCTGAAATCTATAAACAAATATATTGATTATTTAAACATTCTTTTTACTCGTTTATTGCTTTCATAGTTTAGAGCGCCCAGCTCTGATGTCAAAATTCGGTTTTCATTTTTCAAATAAACCATTTCTTCTTTCAGTTTTTCAATTTCTATTGAGTAACTCATTTTTCGATTCTGCCAATCTCCAATATTTTTCTGAAATAATCAATAATTAAGAATATTCGATACAAACATATTTTACGTCTGTTTTAACTTCATGTATTTTCAATTTTTCTTTTAAATCGATATTTTCCAATCTCAGCATATGAAATTCCTCTTTGATTGATCGAATGTCATTTTGTAATTCTGTGATCTATACAAATACATGATCAATCAATCGATTATTGAACAATACATTTTACTTCTTTATTTTTTTCTTTTAGAATTTGATTATCATTATGCAATATATTTATCGATTCCATCAATAATTTCGTATGAGAATAAATTTCTGTCAAAAGATGATCACTTATTTTCTCTACCAATAATTTATCATCTTCACATCCAATTATTTTATATGGACAGCACACTGTTTTTATATCGCAAGTTCGTAAATGATTTTCAATCACTTTTAATGCCATTTTTGTCTGGCAATTTGGCATTGGACATTTCACTTGAAGTCTCGCTACTTTATTGTTGGTTGGAATATCAATATTTATATTATCGTCCATTTTTACTATGTCATCCTTGCAAAAATCTGAGTCTCCTGGACAAATGTTTTCCCCGTCTTTTAAATATTCATCGATACACACTTTACAATATCGACAACCACAAGGTCCAATATAAGAATTAATCAATATTTTCTTACAAATTGTGCACATGCAATCAGCACTTATTTCTTCGACAAATTCAAGATCATATTGCTTCATTATTTGCCACATATTTTCGCATTTATTTCTCATCATTATAATATTCAATCTAAAATTCATCACAAAGATCATCTTAATAATCAATTTAAAATCAATGATGAAAAATCTATTAAATGATTTATTTTATTTATTAAGAAAAAAACATTTTTACCATAATTGCTATTTTACAGTAATCTATCGATAAATTTAAATGATATTTATAATTATCTAATAATCGATTAATTAAAAAAAACTAATCAATTAACATGTGAAAAAATAATTGTGATAATGAAAATATACATTTAATAATTTTCTTTTATAAAATCAAGAAATATGAATATGTATGTTTATAATAATCATGAAATTGCCTTATTTAAACAAATCGGTAACTTATGGCAACAAGTATTATATCTTAAATATATTTAATTTTAAATGAGATTTCATTTCTAAGCATTCAAAGTAGTGTTAAAATTTCTTCATATTTATCAAACGACTCTGAGATTAATCAAATTAACTATTTTCATAACTGTTGACAAAGGGATTTCTAACACTAATAGTGTCGATTGGAAACTGATATGAGACAAGGGATTCATTTACTTTTAATTATTCATTGCTTTGAAATGTTGACGAACTTGTTAATAAATTTACTTCTATCAAATTCTCTTATCTATGAATTTCTTTCGAATGATTTGATAAAAAACAATAGAGTGGATGCACCTGGAAACAGAGTAAACCAAAAATGGTGAATAAATTGAAAAGCATGATTTGAAACCATTTAATAATAATATTTTGGTTCTTCACACGAAGTATAAAATTCGATAGTAGCGCTTGTAAACGATTTATAAATATTAGTTGTCAATAGAGAAGAATGCGCGTCAACTTTTTATCCCAGACGTTTCCATTTGATAATCTCTGTTGTGGATCCCATGGAAAATTTATCAAACATGTAAGAATGATCGATATTAAAACTATTAACGGTTATACTTTGGATAAATTTAAATTTACGCTGAACTCTTGTTTTTAGATTTTTTGTAAAATATCAATGATTTGTCATCATGGTATCTACAGAACTAGTTAAATCAATGAAAACCTTTATCCTAATTGAATAAATTTATATAATTAAATACTTAAAGATACAATATTCAATAAATAAAGCAAAAATGTGCAATGTTTAGATGATTTTAAAATGGCAAATTTCTATTAAACACATATCATTAAACAATATATCGATTTTCGATAAATACAATTTATTGAAGTGCCAAATTGCTTTTTCAAAATTTTTAGCAGTTATAAGGAAATAATTTGAATGAATTTTGATCATAATGGGGATCATCTGGTGATATATTGCATGCCAGGTACTGGTATTTTGAAGATAATTTCAAACATTAGAAATAATGTCACCTTTTGCTACGAAATTTATTATTACCCAATCCTGAAATATATTTCAAAGATTTAATTTTCGTCGCTGCTTCACTCTCATTTCAGATTTGTATGAAATGTTATAAACAGAATTATATCAAAACAATACAAATCAATCCAAAACGCAATTTAAACATTCTTCTATTTAATTTTGATATCTAGTTCCGATTAGAATTTTTATTCCATTACTCAATAATCATTGGATAGCGTATGTGATGATAATCAATACAACATATATCCTGTCTTTTACTGTTTTTCACCATTTTATTAATATTTTTACAAATATCACTGCACAGCATGTAATGAAATTAATCTCTCTCTAAATATTAGCTTTGATATGGTTTACAGTTAAAAATAATAAAGTTATGCAATGAAAATAAAATTGCTACTTTTGTGAGTCTGTCTGTGCTAAAATTTGTTTTAAAGTTGTTTAATTGACCTTTTCTTAACTACAGCCCATCTCAATTACCTGATTTGGTCAGGTTGATCAGATAAGAAAACACACCAGTGATGGTAACCTTGGAAATCACCCTTAACGTGTTGATACATACACATTCGACAAGCACACGTGCCAATAGCCAATGAGACTTCTCATATATCAATACATATTTAGAATTCAATAATTAACTGGTGCATATCAGTAAATAGCAAGAAACACCAAGAGTCACCATTGGCACAAGAGATGAAAAAGAGACTTCTTAATATATAACATGTGGACGATTTTATTGAGTAAAAAGCAAAGCCAGAAGGCATCAATTGAACACGCACAATAGACCAATAAAAAGAATTGAATTTCATCAAAATTTGCCAATCATTTTGGTCAGTAATTTATATTCTGTGTGACTTACGTGATTATATTGACTATCAGTCGTTATGGTTGTCGACTGTGAGAAGTAGTTTAACTTTCGGATACTGAGCCCACCTTGTGTGATAATCCATTTTAATGGTGTTTGGTGACGAATCAAGTTATGTAATTTATAATTATAAATTTCCTGTATTTAGCGTCAGTTGATACCAAAACACAATATATTTCAATACCAAATTGCGATTACGATACTAACAAATGTGCAATGTGATTGATTAGAAATCAATAAATATGAAATGTTAAATGTATTACTTTGAATTAAAATTTGCGTTTTAAAATATCACTTTGTACCAAATTATGTTAGAAAATTAAAGCCCCTTTCGTAAAATGATATTCCACATTCGCCCTTGAATATGAGCCTCTTAATCTCTTAATTTTCTATACCTAATCATGATCTTCTTATCCGAGAAATTCCCATATTGTTGAGACCAAAGATTCATCTGGCTAATATCTGGAAATATCTCTTTTATATGTGATAATATCTCTTAAATAGTACAACTCTGAAAATATTTTCGGAAGATCTCAAAGTAAACATGATCATATTACTTTTTTTAATTTTTTATTCAATTTTCTGATTCAATTCTTGATAAGCTCGACTTTGGAACAACAAAGCAACAGATTCCAATATGAGCGAATATCAAGAAAATTGGAATCAAGTCCCAGTGAACCATTTTCCGGTATATCAATTTCGGTTTAGGACAACGTGCTTCAGTAGATTTCGCAAGTCACTAAAAATTACCATTTGAGCACTTCTATTGAGATCTCGTCGAATTTGACGATTTTATAACTGATTACTTCGTGGACGCATATGCACATGGATGAGCAGAACGAACAAAGATATAATAATTGCCTGCCATTCAATAGAAGCAACTTTAGAGTCATATAACCAAATTGAACGTTGAAACATCTTTGAGTGGATGACAATTAAATATATGATTTATACGATAACTCGTCAGTTTACGAAGTAGTTTGAATGATTCGACACAAAGTATTCTCTCGAACAGAAAATGCAAACGAAACATTTGGAGAATTCGCATTTCTACTTGGACAGAAAAAGCTTTTGGCCCTGTTAGTGGTAGCTAATTCATTTTGATTTTGATATTCGTCAGATTTATTCACTAATTTTGCTACAAAATATTTATTATTCAAAGCGAATCAAAAATTTAAAAAAACTAGAATATTTTAAAGCGAGCTTCATTGATTGGCAATCTTAATCAGCAATATAAATGTAAATGGAAAATATTGAAGTGATACATTTTGAGGAAATGTGTCAATTTCAGGTCTTCGATTTATATATTGTAAAAATTATAAGGTGAACGAGATTGATTTAACTCAAGATTTTGACGAAGAGCGTAATATCAAATTTTTGGAAAAAGGAGAGTGTTTATCAGCTCGTGTAAACATGAAGAGAAATTCAAAATTACAGATTTTTCAATGAGTTAATGTGGAGAGTTATGAAATGGGAATTTCGATTTTACCAGAAACAACTTTATTTAATAGTAAAGATTGGTGTGGTATATTGCTCACAGATTTCTAATCTTCAAGATCAAAACACGAAAGATATACGTATTCCCTCATTTTTACTCACTTATATAAATCAAAGACAATCTTAGTATACATTAGAATAATTTATTCGATATCATGTCCAAATTCTCAAAATTATCTTAGTTGTCTATCTCTTAATAACCTATTTGTTGTTGCCTAATATGTAGAAATCTAATAATGTGTAGCTTGATAACGTTTTTTAGCAATATTTGCAATTGGTATGTTTCGAGAAAAATGATTGCAAATATGACCTAACGAATTTATTTCGAATGCTATTTCGATTTGCGATGAAGTATTTCTATGCACTCCCACTATTGAATTATGCATCTTTAAATTTTATTCTTCTGACAAAAATGATGGAAGGCGCTGATTTGAGTTTTAACATATCGACAGAATACACATAATAAAAAAGCACACCACATTAAATTATCTCAATATATTTTATAGAATAACAGCACAAGTGGATGACATGATTTTGGAGGAGTGACCTAATTTGTCTGAAATTTTCAATCACAATTTAGGTGGCTGTGTTCAAAAAAACAACGGATAGACAACATCTAGATAAATGTAAAGCAGAATTAAAATCAATTTAAAATAGAATCCAACGCATTTTCAAATATAATTTCAGTTAAACAGGCATATCTGAATTTTTTGTATGACAACTTCATTAAGAGGAAACATAAACACAATAATTTTTTTAGTAAATTAAATAAAGAAATAGAGGAAAGATCAAACAAAGACTTTATCAGAAGTTATTTAATCTAAGTTACTGTCCAACTAAAAAAGAAGAGATATCACAATGGAGATTATCGTCATTTTCATTATATTTATATTTAAAGAGAGTTTTTAAACAAGAACTAAAATAATTATAAAAAATTTAAAATCAATCTCAAGTTTCAAATACTTCCCTAGTTAAGGGGGCAAAAATAAATACAGATTCATGATAACAAATAAATTATTCTATCTGGATTCAACATTAACTATCATGAATTTTTTCCTCGTTATTAATGTTGTATAACCGTTATTCTTATTATTATTATTATTATTATTATTATTATTATTATTATTATTGCTGCTGTTGTTGTTCGTTATTTTTTATAAAGGGCATATTGAAAACGAAGAGCAAAGTCAGAACGCCATCAAAATATTAAACAAATCAATAACTTTTTAAATTTAATGTTACAAATCCTCACAATTATTATTATTTTACTATTACCATTAATTATTATGATTCTATTATTATTAATGTTTATATATCACTTAATTTAGTATTAATATTATTAAAATTATAATTACTATTATTAATATAAAAATTATCATCATCGTAATTATTATTTTTTATTACCAAATACTGACCTGCTTACATTTGAGGACTACACCACCAAAAGACTGCCGTCACATTTACTATTCATTTCTTATTATTTGAAAAATAATGTAACAAATCCTTATAAATGTCTGAGCATAAATTCCAATTTTTAAAACAACAATCAATGAAATAAAAAATGTGATAATTTTTTTAAAAATATGACTTTGTGCAATCAACGGAAATGGATACCACTGAAAAGATTTTAAAGTATTTCCACTCTATATTTCTAAAAAACAAGATCATGTTCAAAATATTAAATTATTATATTTAGAAGAAAATTGAGTTTCTCATTATGTTTTGATTAAATAATTTGAAAGTGCTATGAAAGGAGAATTCAATAATAT
>JBBMOY010896643.1:0-11123 GCA_037951405.1 Platydemus manokwari
AAATCGATAATTCGATTTAGCTATTTAATTGATTATCTGAACTATCTTTATAGTTTAGAATCAAACATGAAATTTTATCGATTTTACTATATTGATTTAGAAATTTATTGGATAAAAATAATTTCAATGCGGACATTTATTTTAATAAACTTTAAAATTATTTTCAAATTTTAAATAAGACTCATTAAATTATTTTTATCAATTAAATTCTAATTTTAATTAATTAATAATTATGATTTACACTATCTATTGCTTATTTATTTGTGAAGACATTGAATCGTAATGATTTTATTTGTATAAATGATTCCTCACCATAAATAAATTTGGGTGTTGAATAGGTTAAAATTGATGTCCAGTATTTAAGATAACGAGTGACATTGATTTTAAAATACGAGATTTCTTATTGTTAATAATCAGTCCAGAATTATTTGTTTGTCAATTGGCTTACTTTGAAACGTGAATATAACGTGTGAATGATTTCATCACGATTCATAATCGAAATACATATATATATGTTAATTTTCAGATAATTCGGAGGCTTTTGAATGATGAGTGATGGATGATTGTGAAAAATGTGTGTGTGTATGTCCATAGATATTTGATCAGTGACCTATGAATGTATTTTATTATATGTGTATATTAATCAATCTGAATGATTGTTGCGTTGATAAATTACAATATATTACAAAATATTATCGATTAAATAAAATTGGCACAATTAAATCGTTTATATTTGTTTTAATTATAACCTATAAGATTAGTTTTTTATACAATCAAAAATATTTTAATACACAAATCACTATTTTCCAAACATTTTCATGCATAAGATTCCCTTTGACGATGAAAGTTTTAATGTGACCACTGTTATGTTTCTGTCAATTTTGTTGGTGTGTTTTATTGGACAAATTTCTCATATCGAGGTAACATATATTTAAAAATAGACATTATTTTATTTCTAACACAAGTCGTAATCGATATTTAGATTATATAATAACTACTGCAGAACGTGTTTGACATTAAATAAATCGTCACAAGTGGTAATAATAGTATTTCTAAAACAAAACTTAAATCAAACCGAAACGTCTTTTTTTACGTTTTGCTTTGATGTAGAAATTTTCTTGAATATGTGTTCGTCTCTTGAGGTACCAAAAATTTTCATAATTATCAATTGTTCATAATTTTATTGTTCGTTATGTTATGTTTTATCAAAATATTTTCATGTGTATTCGTTAATTTTTGTCTGGTTATGTAATATGTATGATTGTATTTGTGCGACTCCATAGAGATATTACTGTTCCACAGCGCAGGAGATAAAATTTATTTAATATAAACATAAAAATCTTCACGATACAGTGGCACAAGTCCTCACGTCTTTTTATAAAATTGGTTAATCCTTAAAAAAAAAAACTAATATGATACATCTGGTAAGTTTGCTTGTTGGAGATTCTTAGAGAATTGCTCGCTGGTGTGGTTTGATTTAACTATCTAGATTCATACTCTTTCTCGTGTTCATCGACACTCGCGATAATTTGAATAATCTGATGCATTAATTATGTTGTTATTTGATGAGATGTTTCCAATCGATTTTTGTTTTGAGAAATAAATCATTAAATTTCAAATATTAATATTCCGTAATTAGAAATTTTAAAATTTTCGTTATTCTTTTGTCATTTCTATCAATTATTATTATTATTATTGTTTTTTATTTCATTTCTCAGTGATTATTTGACGAATAAATTAATACAAAGAACCGAAAAACTAGAAAAATTATCTCAACATTTCCATTCACTCTACAACCAAGAAATGACTCTCATGGTGAATAAAAGTTACACTAAAGGTACCAAATCGTTTATATATTCTGCCAGCAGTCTGGTGAATGGACTTTTTAGTAAATCAGATTCGAAATCTTCAAGTAACACTAATTGAGTGATTGGATGTTTTGATTTTTATGAAGTAAATTTCGATTGGTGCTCTGTATTATTTCTGACACATAACAAATATTGATTTTCACAATTTCAAGCGCAGAAAAAAATCGGTTTGCTTATGCAGCTTAATCATTGTATTAATCATTTTTTCAAATAATTTGTAATCATTCTTTCAATCGCCAAGATCCATTTCTATGCAGATATTTATTTCTTAATGTTCGTTACTACTGGCTTGCAATTGATCTTTTGAATCGCAAATCAATTTTTTCTTACATAACAAAAATTATTTTTTTTATTTTAGTTGTATTATTCTGATTGGTTGATCGATTAGGAAAAAGTTATTTTATAAAATCGATATCTATGTTGTGACAATTGAATAGGATACAAGTGAAAAAGCAAATTTTCCAACTCTATTGTTCGGTCGGTAATAATAAAAATACTAATACTACCGAATGTGAGTGTTTCTAATGTGTAATTGTTGGGTATTGATTGTGATTGGATTGTAAGTAGCGTTTGGTTTGTGGTATAGTTTTATAAACACAGTGGACGAAAATGACTTAATCAATCCAAGTTATTAGATTATTAAATTTGTTTAGATATTAGTATTTGAACTATAATCGATATTAATGACAGAAGTTATTCACTTTTTTATTGTGAATTGAGTTATAATACAATGAGATTTATTTATTTATTTTAACTTAATAAAATTCCGAAATATGATGATTTTATGCATGATGACCTAGATTGAGTTTTGTGTCTTTTTTTAATGTTGATTATTTATGTGAAATTTTCTTGAGGAGAAGGAGAAAATCTTTATTTTGAAGAATTGGAATATTGAATGGAAAATTTGGTTTAGAAATAACTATAACCAGTTATCGCATTTATTTAATTTAAAATATTTAACTAAATATTTTTGGTTCCAATAAATATTAGTTTTTATTTATAAAACAAATTCAGTGGCCAACACAAATTTTAAAATTATATCTTTAAACACATAATGAAATTATAAATCAATAAGATAATCGGTTTAATAATTTGAAATATCATCGACTAAATATTTATAGCTAATAATAGTTCTCCGCCCAGATTTTTAATTTACATGATATAATAAATATGATAAATTTCATTCGAATTTGTGACACACATAATAACAGTTTAAATATCGAAAGAGCATATGGCTATGAAACTTCATTACTTAATTATTTTTTAATTTACTAATTCTATTTTCGAAATCTATTTTGTTATTTTTTCTATTTCCGTAATCAGATTTGAATTTTATCAAGTGGCGTAGTTGAAACAGTAACTCCATTCTCAAAGTTTATTTGTTTTATATTCTTTTTATCCTTCTTTTAAATTACGACAGATAATATCTTAGATGTTTGCTTAAATATTCAGAATTAGTTTTTGAATTAATAAAAGTTATTCTTAGTGATAAGGACATCGAAATAAATTCGCTCACTCGAGCAATTCGAGAAGAAAGAAAATGTATTTTCTAATTTACTCGATAAAAACACCAACATTTTTTGATAGCTCATCTCAGGGAACAGAGGAATGATTACAAATGACCAAAGATTTTGCATTTTTCAACTAGATGGAGTTAAAATTTGCATTCGATATGGTATCATGGAAAGATGTTTAAGAATTTGGTTTACCAAAACTTTTTAAAATGTCAAATCGATCTGGGTAAAATGAAAGAATTGTCAACATTTAGATAACAAATTGACGAGTCCATTATTTCGAAACCACAACGATCAATGAAGATGGTTATTACTAATTTTTATAATTCTTGCAGAGGAAATCTTACACCACCTGTTGAATTTTTTGAAATCTGGAGCTACGGAAAGATGGGACATCGAACGTTTGATTGCATATACGAACAAGTAGAGTTATTTATATACGTGATGAAGAATATATCCATTATTAAAGTGAAATAGAAGATTTTATGATTTATCATCTGAAGATGAGAAAAAATTCTTATCAATCTCATGTGTCTATCTCGTGAGTAGGGTTGAGTCAATAAAATATATAAATATTTTACAAAACTGAATTGATGAAAGTGGTGGAGAACACTTGTTTATTTGTTAATAAAATTTTATAATATTAGTTCTATAAAATTTGTTAATGAACTATTATAATGTATGAAATGCAACTAGGAGGCGCACTGGTAAGCAAGAAATTGATTGTTATCATTGTAAAAGTCAGGACAGAGTAAAATTTTGACTTTATATTGATCACTATAAAGTCAAATTAATTGATCTAACAAAGACCAATGTGGTCTGGATTTTTCTGATTTAAATCAATAAAATCCAGACCTATACTAACTATTTGTATTGCTAAGGCAAATAAACGAAGTAAATAAATTAATAATGCATAAAAGGAACAAAGTACACAAGCAGATAAACAAGCAGTACACAAAATAGATAAAATACAATAGCATAGATATATAATTGATTGGAAAAATATTTTTTTCAGATTAAATTATCTTGTTACCAATTTAATTAATATGAAATTATTGTTAATAAATTATAATAAAATATTGTGAATATCTTATAGCTACTAAATCAGATCTAAAATCTTATTGTTGCTAAATTAGCGAAAGTTGTTTTATTGATCAAGTTGATTGCGGATTAAATTATTGTAATGTTCTATTTAATTGCCATAAACTAGCATTACAAATTGTTTCAACATTTAATTATTTTATTTGTGGTTTTTCAACTCAAAATTTAATCAATTAATATTTTTAACGACATCGGAGCTTCTCTATCACTCAGTAAACTAGTCATTAGGAATTTGACAGACCCCAATATGTTTTTTCCAAGTAGATCTAGATTCTGGGGAACCATCATAATAAATTGCAGTTTATCACTGCAATGGCACATTATATTAATGATATTCATTAATAAGTAATGGAACAATAAGGAACACTAGAGATTATTCAACGAAAAATGCACCAATAGCACAATTTAAATAGTTATAAAGACAACAAAAAGGTTACAGTATCGATGAAAAGATAAATCCGTTGATTCGTTTATCCTATTCAGACCCGTGAATTTCGAAGAGCATTGACAGTACATTTCCTAACCTGATTATTAGAATCTAGCGATTAACCAGTTTTGTAGTGAATAACCTGAGTCAGCGAGTTCAACAAGAATAAAATGAATTTTAAACATCAAGCAAAAAATCAAATTAAAGAGTAATTTTAACTAAATCACTATAATAAAATGTAAACAAAAGCATTATAAAATATTTTCTCTTTCAAAGGAAAAAAATAATAAAAAAAAATTTCAAAATTTAGTAATTAAACTCAAATTTATTTAGAAAGTTTCAGAAAATGCGAAAGTTGTTCTGTTTATGGTAACTACGTAAATACCAAAAATAGACTGCCTTAATTTAGCGAAAATCGACAGCTAAAATTGTGGATTGTTACTAAATTTATGCATGGCTTGTGAAACTTGCCATATACAGAGAGTGACATTATTAGGCACACAGATTAGAATAAACACTAGTGGAGACACTTAACACAAAATTTCAAACAGACAATTGCACTGGCATTCTCTTTACATTTTTATTGTGAATTTATTGAATATTATAAAAAATTACAAAAAATAACGTTCATTGGTGAGAAGCATTATTACCACACATTCGATTCAGTTTAAGTCTTTATATGAGGAACGACTTCGACGAGTTAACGCAAAACCTAGGTTAGTTGAAATTGGAAATGGGAGCAGTGAAAAAATTTAATTGAAAAGAGCAAACCAGGTGGATAATGAAAACAAAAAGAAATCAATTTGTGCTATCTGTAAGAGAAGGGGACACCTAACCAATGAATGTCAAGTCACCAGACAAGGACCTGTTGAAAATAAAATCACGACGATGTGGATAAATAGGATAGATTGCAAGGCCGCGTGTGATAAACCGATCCACATCAGTCATGTCTGCTTAGATAAAAAAGGACCAAATGATACAAAGTGAAATTAAACAGAAAATTTAGATTATCGTAAAGTAAATGAGAAAACACGATTGGATAATTAACCTCTGTCATTAATAGATGAAATGATCAACAGAGTTTGTGGGATCCATTTATTCTCTATTTTCGATATACATGTTGCGGAATCAGTACAACTGAAAATGATTTTCGTGGCAATATTGAAACATTTGATTCCATTTGAACAAAATCGAAACATATTTTGTAAAAATTTTATTATATGACGTAACAATTATGCAGTAATTTATGTGAATGTTATGTGAAACAATTTTATGTTTTATTGGTGAATGAGTATAATTGTATCAATTAATTTTTACCATTTTTAGAGAATTTCAGGACAGATAATTAATATAATAGTGATTATTGATTATGAACACGGTTTATAAAAAATGTAAGGAAAAATATTTATAACAAATATTCATAATAAGTTAATCAACTAAGAATTTAATAATATCGAATATGATATTAAATTTTGTTTTAATGAAGGTTAATAGATGATAGTTTTAGATGCTAATTTGAAGGTAGAAATCTAATCAATAGAATTTTAAATGAAATCCCAATGGAATAAACCATAATGCGGGACGATTAAAATTCGCTTTCCAAAACGTATAAATAGAGATCCAAACATTAGAACCTGCCCCTAAATAAAATCAGGAAGCCACTAGTTATTCGTGTTACCAACAGACGTATTGCCATCGAAGAAGCCGTTGTTTTATGCTTTTGATTTTGTGAGTTTGATTTTTATTTAAACAACCGATCCGTATTATAGTCACCTTATAATTCATAATATCGAATTTATACTCGACGTCCTTAAAAAGTAAAGGTTTTTCTTCAAGAGAAGGAGTTTATAACCATATTCTTGTCCAGAAATTCGATAATGTTCATTTCGTATAATTATTAGTTGTATTTCGTATCAACAAAATCATTGTCATTTTTATATTCGGTGTTATTGTAATAATTGTTATATTGATAAATATTTGTACATCAAATTTGTCTGCTCATAGTGCCGAAGTAAAGTAATTCATAGGGATAAAGGATAATTGAGACTCATAGCTTTAAAATCATCAAGATCATTGTTGCCACACATTTTATCTCCATCTAATATTGTGTGCGAGGTGAAAAAAACAAACAAAAGGTTTAATAATTGGTACTTTGGGTTTGATTAAGACTCATAGAGACTGATCAAGACAACAATAATCTTAAAGAAAAAAGAGACTGATAATATAAGAATTTAATAACAAGCCCCAAACCCAATATACAAGCCTAGTACAAAAATACATTAATGCACGAAGATTCAATACCCATCACGACATTCACAAATGGAAATGATACAAGAACGAGCACAGAAGGTATGAATGGTGATATTACGAGTGTCAATTGCAAAAATTCTTCATTTTTCATGTTTAACTCAAAAGATATAATTTCACCGCACAAGTACTATATTTTTATAATACATCAATTTTAAACAAATATTCGATTATTTTCAACATTCTTTTTAGAGATTACAGTAATGTTTTGAGCAAGACCACTTTATAAATACAAATAATAAATATGTTTTTATGTAATCATTTAAAAATATTTTTTTAAGTATAAATCATAATTTTATTTGAATTATAAACCCCGCATCCCCCTTTTTTAAAAATCTTTGATTTTCTCAATATTTCTTGTTATTACTGCTCCCTTTCCACTTTGTAATCGCTAGCTTCTCTCATGGTTCCTCCCAATCACTTCATATGGCCCTTCATATCTTCCCTGATCCTTATTCCTCATCTCTTTCTTTATTAGTACCTTATCTCCTTTGAATTTACGTTTAGTTGTTGCCTTTCCAACGTTATTTTATTTTATTTTCATATTCTTCTCTAAATCGTCTCTGTCTATTCTACTATTCACTTGCCACTGTAATCTGTCTATCTTTTTTCCCGAATATGATTTCTGCTTGACTAACCTTAATGGTTTTTGTATTGTCACATTCGTGTTTTGTCTTTCCTTTATCGTCGCGTTTATGTAATCCCTAATCGTTCGAAATTGTCATCCAATGATTTCATTAGTGCTGTGATGATAAGGGCTTGAGAATATCAACTACGTTCCTATTATGAAAGCCCTATTTTTTATTCTCTGTGATTCGAAACATTTTTCACAATCTTCATGTATTTTCTTCGTTGCTCCGTACTTTAATACCCATTGATTCTGAATCACTCTTTCTATTGTTTCCTCGTTTTGTTCATGTATGGGTGCTAGTATTATGTATCTACTGAACTGGTCAATTATCCCAAGCATATATTTTTCTCCTCTATTTGTTTCTTTCAACGGCCCGCAAATGTTGCTATACATATTTTCTCGAATGGCTATCTCCGTTGCATTGACTTTGATTTTTCCTTCGTTTTTAGTTTTTTGGCATGCTTCACACAGACTTATAACGTCTTTGATTTTCTTTCCCATGCCTTTTATATAGAAATTTTTTTTATAAATTGTGTGACCTTTTCCCTTCCTACTTGACACAACAATTTGTGCGATTGTTTTTCATCTTTTCTCTGCTGGTGTCCAATTTCTTTAGTTTTTATCATGTCTCTGTCCAGCATGAAATTACTACTTCGCGTATGACATATTCCTCTTTTTATCATTTCTATCTCATCGTTGTTGATCTTCCATTCTTTTCCTTTGTTCTCTGTCATTATTGCTAATATTCTGGTCTTCATTTTTCCTGTACTCTGGTTCTCATGTTTCGTTAGACGTTGGGAACATGTCGTACAGGTATTCCTTGAGAGCATATCTGCATTTCTATGATTAGCATCTTTTCTGAAGATCGTGTTTATGTCCAGGCTACTTAGATAATTTAGCCATGTTTGGAATTGTGGAGCTTTGTCTTTAGCATGAATGTGTGTGAATCTTTTCCTGTGAAAATAGTCATTGAAATGCTGACAGAAGTAATATATCACTAGTAATTCCTTCCTGACGAGTTCACTAAAATTGGAAGTATTTATTACAATCTATTATAATAATTGTTATCAATGAACCATAACACTGGATCTTTCACAAAACGAACACGGGTAACTATTAAAATGATCAACTTACTATTAATTGATATTATTGCTCATATAATGACGTCATTAGTTATAACTTCGACTCGATATCGACTATTACAGCCTGTTTTATTGAAAAAAGTAAGGAAAGTTAAAGGTAGAAATCACATATTTAAGTAACCTCCAACTGTGTATGAGAAAGTTGAACCAGTACAATAAAGGAAACCACGAGTCAAGACCACCTAGTCAATTTATCAATTACCTCAAATTCAAGATTACTAGAATCGATTACGGATTCTGACTACCACTTTCATTATAAACACTGAAACCAAGGAAATGAAAGATCAAGTAAGAGTAAAGTTAATAGTCATTCACATCTATCTCATCTATTTCCACCACTTTTGTCTTGTTAATATTTTGCAAAAATTAATGACAGAAACGACTTGCAGGTAACAGTCCACCACCATGCATACCTTAAATGATTATTTATATTTATATTGTGGTAAACTTATTAATACTTTTTTACATATCATTATGCTGTTACAGCACTATATACATCTGTGCCCCCCAATTATAATTAATTTTTATTTTTTAAATAACCAAATATCCAATGTTCAGAATTATCTCAAATCCGAGAATATTCTACCTCAGATTCGAACCTACCCTTAATGACCAATGCAGACACAGGCGACACTTATAAAACCAAACCATATTTCGAAATAATTTGAAATTAAGAAATTCTACTCTAAGAGACTAAAACGATTGTCTATACCAGAAAGGCAAAAATGCACCGAGCACAATATCTTTTGGGCCTAAACAAGCAAATTTGAAGGAAGAAATTTATGTATGCACTATAAATTAGAGCCCGTTCATCTGGAGTCATGCACAATCATTGAAGCAAGCCCATGGAACTATAGCATTGAGCATGAACAAATTGAATGTCCTCAAACACCCACTGTATTAATCATGGAGTTGAGATTCAATGACGTAATGAGAATTATTCGTACGCCAGTTACCTTGTAACACTATAATGTGACTGTAAATAATAGAAAAAGAAAACATAAGACAGGAAACCCTCTTTTTCTTTACAAAACCCGTAGACCTCAAGGAGCCTCACCAGCAGCGTAATCACGTCATCTATAGCAGTTATTACTATAATTGACTATCAAGGCAAGATTTATTTAAATTCGCGAGTCACGCACCGACAGTATATTCAATATTATCGAAATGACAGCAAAGATCAACTTAAGAAGGTTGACTTGCTTAACCAATTGGACGAAATATATTTCATCAAGCAAATCTATAGAATAGTATACCAACACATACTAGTAGGATACAAAATAGCAGACGCCTTGACAGTGCCACAAAATCTTACTTTTATTATTACTTCATTTCATTAAATTAGAACTGAATATAAACAACCTTCGTAGCATCGACGGATCTACCACTATATGAGTACGACTCAAATAAACTATCGCAAATATGTGTGGCTTAAAACCTTCACTCAGAATAATCTAACTAAAACCATACACTTCAATGAATATCATTTTGGAATAATTAATCTCTCTGTTCGAATAGTGTGGCTTCTTTGCAAAGAGTTTGAAATAAACCTTAGTTGCCTTTATTTATAGTGTCAAACTCCTTATTAGTCTTTCCAAAATTATGGAAAATGACTGAATTTACAATTACTTATGTAGCCCCGATTATATTTTTTATGTTTTCATTAGATTCCTTCATTTAATGTTCAAATTATTTAATTAACTTGTTTTCGTTATTAATTGCATAATTTAAAGTTTTAACATAAATAATTGGCAATATTATATAATTTTCCGAATTTAAAATTTGCATTTTTAACGTTTTTATTCTGCTTACTTTAAAACGCTTAGTTAAAAATATTCTATTTTTTGATTTGCTATTTCATTTACAAATATTTATTGATAAAACACAGTTTTTAATAATACAAGTCAGACAGTGTCTGACACCATCACCACATAGTGGCAAAGCAAAATATCACAGGATTCTCTTCGTCTCACACACGTTTATTCTCGTCTATCCAAGTTTGCAGGACACTTCATCATCCTCAGAACCCGCATATTCGTCGTCCGAGATGTCATTTGATCTGGTTCTTGTCCTCGATAGTAATATAGCTTTCCCTTGGTGGAATTGCCATTGCTGATATGCGGATTTGATGTT
>JBBMOY010897754.1:0-11123 GCA_037951405.1 Platydemus manokwari
AATAATCTATATAGATTTTTGCAATACACTCCACAATTTTAAAATTTTATTTTAGGACCCTTTTTTTAACTTTAGCCGAAATATCCTTAACTATACAAATCAAAAATAGCATTTTTAATAAATATTCAAACTAGTAATTTAAAACAAACTCCTGGTTATTTGTTATTTTATATTTAATAATTTTTGATATTATATTATGTTTTGATTAACCAATTATATTATTTTGTATTATTTATTATCGATTTTGATTTTATATTTTATAGTGCAGTATTAATTATATCGTGACTGCATCTAGTGGAGTCAGATTTTTAAATAAAAAACAATCGCCTATCAACGAATTTTAAATCATAAAAACTTATTAATTTTCAAATATTTATTACGTTCCTTTAGCTTCATAAATCTATTGTAAAATCATACAACCCACGAAAACATAACAATATTAATAATGCCTGAATAATGCTGGAAAAATAAGGTAAATGGTGAGAAAGATTTGATTAGAAAGAAACGTCAGGGGTGTTTTGAGTGGAAAAATGCCATGGATATTTCTGAAAATCTGTGATGTCATCATATGAATTGTATCTCTCATAATGAACCGGAAATTCGTGAATGAATTACCTTTGGAAGTTTTCAAATTTAAATTCAAATATCGCTGACAATTTATTGAAATGAATTAAAAAATTAAAGAATTGAAAATCAACACAATTTGTTTCATTTGAATGAAAATATTTATCAACAAGAAAAATGAGAGCAACCATTTCATTGGATATGGTTAACATTATCAGAATTCAAATGACTGATGAACCAATTATTAAGAATAACTCTCTATTTCTATCGCAGATTAACAGCTGTTAGTCTGGTTGCTAAGACAGGAATTTTTAATCTCAGAAAATATGTACATTGTAAGCTGATATTCAATTTCATATAAGTTCACTCAGCTTGACACCCCGCCGCTTGATCCAATTGAGAATTTATCTGAAAATCTGATTGGTTAAATTCAAATATTGTACTTCCATCGTTTAAATCAAATAATGTAATGTCATACAAGGCATCCCATAGAATATAATGGGGAGATTTTTTATTGGATTATAAATTGAATTTAATTATCTTATACATAATCGATTACTTTCATTTGATATTCATATTTTCTTTGATGGCCAACTGATATTTCACCGCAAATTTAAAGACTACTGAAACGGGTTCAAGGCTTTGATTTAATAATAAAAATATCATTATCTGAAATACAATAACAAATCCTGGTGCAGAAAATACATCTTAATATTGATAATAAAAATAAATCCATTGATTTTTAGTTTTTACTAAAACCAATTTGATTTTTCAATGGGGAAATTTTCAAATAAGTTTACATCATATGTAATTGGTTTGCTCAAATTATTTGTATTTTATCGTATATAAATGTGATAATTATTGGTGATTATCGATCGATTTGGAAATATTTGGTTTGGGAATTAAAATATAATTGATTTGCAATCTATTAAATATCGAGATTGAAACATTTATAAAACGAATCAAGAAAGATTATTTTAAATATTTATGATTGCGAATCAGGGATTGGACAATTGCAGCAGACCAATAAAATCATCGATATCGAATAGGCCTCCCAATCCTCCATACCATAATTTACTCTCTTATCGATTCAAATCTTCATCCATTTCACTCAGCTATATTTCAATTTACCGCATGGATGTTGGTAAATATTGTTACTGCATTTGGAATCCATGTTAACGTGCCATTTAAAAATATTTTAGTGAAGGCTCTGAAACAAACGCAAATACAAATACTATTAACACTTGTAAATAACGAAAGTGATTCAAGAAAAATATGGCTCCATCATTGATGAGCATAAGGAACAAAATTTTTATGAAAAATCAGACAGATATAATTGGATATTAATTCCCAGAAATAAATCAAATAAATAATTTAAAATAATATTTTGAAAAATAAACTAAAAATAAATGGTGCTCAATAAATTAAAACAATTTTAATCAAAATAAAACAAATTAACAAAATAATTTTTATTTTAAATCAACACTTAATCAACACACATTCCATGAATAGACATGATACCATATGATTTGTGACACTTATATTATGCTTATGTATACGATCGAGTCGTAGAGATTGATTATTAATTAACGCGGTGTATACATATGAGGAAATTTTAAGATTTCCTGACAATTTTCTATTTGGGATTAAAATTGTAATTCATCAGTCTTTGTATTGATTTAAAAATAAATTTTCAAAGAAATTGATAAAATTATAAAATTTTGTTTACAATTACCAATCGATAGACATAGATAATTGATTGGATGAAATAATTTAATAAAATATGAACACATTTCAGTCTCTACCTAAAATTTTACTTTTTAACTTTTAATAAAATTAATTATATCAATATCATTGATTTGACTTGAAAAAATCTAAAAAAAAATTATTTTGATAATCTTGAATTTTTTTAATATGAAAATTTAAGTAACATTAAAACAATTTATTAGAATTATTGTAATCCAATAAAATAACAGAAATTAATAAAATTTCTCAAATAATTCAAAATATCTATTCAGCTCAGTTGATTTGTTAAAGAAGCTTAAATCTGAAATATAGATTTATCTCAAATAAAAATTTGAAATATTTTTTCTTTAAAAATTTATTTTTTAAAAATTTTCCCAAAAATCATTATTGTTATTATTATTTGAATTCGTTTTGCCAGTGCTTATTGAATATTCATTACCGGTTATTTATATTTTATAATATTAACCCCTTATGAAAAATAAACTTTAGAATTTTATTCTTTTGTTTGGAAATAGTCCTGGACAATTATATTCTTCACATGATAAATTGTGAACATTATGAGAAGAATGAAGTAAATCAAAAATAAGAAAATAACAACGAGAGAGTTATATCACCAAAGAAAATCTGATAAAAAGTAAAAAATGAAATGGAGGATGAAACAAAAAATTACAAGCACTTGCGGATTATATAAAAATGAAAAACTGCAAAAAGGAAATAGAAGAATTTAATCAGAAGGAAAAAGAGAAATGGAAAATTAAATATTATTTACAGGCATTGAAACCCGGGCATTAGAGAAAATGAAAGAACACATGAACATTCATGAAAGCATCGATTTGATGAACATAGAGTTTACTTATTTATGATAGGAAGTAAAATATCAAATAAGTGGAGCAATCATTTTTAGATGAAAAGGAATAATTACTATATATAGATCACTCAGAATGCTGCAGTTAATTACAAATTTAATGGATAACAAAATCAACAAAATAACTGAGCGAGAAGAAGAAACAGAAATAATCAAAGAATAATGCGAAGAGGAAATGAATAATCATCCAGAATAGGCTAAATTAATAGAATCAACTTTAGAACATATGCTAGAAATTTGGAGCAGAAATGTCATCAAAGGAGAAACAGAAAACAGAAAGTAAATGTCTAAATATTTAATAATAGTGCAGGCATTATTGATGATGAATTCAATAAGATTTATAAGGGAAGTAGAAGCCGGAATAAGGGAATACAATTGCAAGAATTCGCAATGAAAACGAAATTTGAAGCTGCAATGTGACATTGATATGTACACTGACATAATAATAGCAGTGGCGTTAATAGTGATATGTGGAATGATACACACTCAAATAAGAAGAATTTCAAGAATAGCAACGTTAGTAATCACTTTGATAGATCTGCCTCGTACAATGTCATATGTAAGTCCCATAATTGTGTTTAATTTCAGTGATAAGAAAGGGAAAATTGCGAAAAATTTTTGACAGCAAAATCAATAAAGGAATTTAATACCTGAGGTCAACAGTCCCGAAAATTTCCTGACGAAAAATAAGTCGAAATTATAAGAAATTATTAAATATATTTAGCCCGATTTATGTGATTATAAGCCAATAGGCAATCTGTGATATATAATCTTAGTGATCAACTTATTTTTCTTTTAGAATCAGATCAATAAGTAGAGAGTATTGTTATGCTCTACATCAGGTAGACCCAACATAAATTGAAATGTTGCATCACAACAAAATTTAATGTCACTTTATTGTTATTTGCCTATGCATTCCGTGTTGTTGTCAAAGAATACTTTTGCGATTTTTGTTGAGGTTTTAAGTATTGCCAAAATAAACTGTTCTCGAGTTTGTCTTTCTCTATTCTTGCTTGAAAGTACTTGTGTAAACTACGGCTAATTTCGAAATATTGCTAAAATTTTGTTTCGTAGACTACAATCATCTTTAATTGCTCACTTACCATTGGTGATTAAACTAGATAAACAGCACTTTTAATATTGACTTTCTGTTTTATTGGTTCATCAGTGATGTATTATTATTATTATTTAACATTCAAACAAACGATGTGATAACAATTTAATATTTATTTGTAAGCAATTGCCTTTGGAATTACAAGTTATAATTCTTCTTGTTAGCTGCTGACACTTCTTCATTTTTTTATGTTTAATTCAAAAGACATAATTTCACCGCACAAAATAATATATTTTTAAAATTATAGCAGCCCCTAATATCCACCTTTCTATCCGGAGGCTTGGGTTTTCGTTGTCCATTCGTGGTCCATTCCTCTGCTCCTACCATGTTTACTTTTCTTTCTTTATCTCGTACTTCATCTAGCTTTTTTATGGTTTGTTATTTGATCCACTTCCTCAATGTCCCTCATCTTAATTTCCTTCTCTAACTCCACATCATACACAATCCACCAAGACGAAAGCAGTTAGCTCCTCTTTAGTTATGTTGTGAGACAATATTTATTTCACTAGTTTATCGACCTTTTTAAAATACACGTCTGCCGGAGCGGCCTTCTTTCTAAACCTTAGGGCCTCCATCCAATCCTGAGCGAATGATTTCTTTTGGCCAAACGTCTTCCTCAGTCTGTCTTCGTACCCCATTTTGGAGTCTGTCGCCTCAAATTGCTCTACTATCCCCTCATCCAATCGTACTAATACAATAGCGTATTGGACGTGCTTTGAGATTTTCCTAGCCTCGAAATATCGATTACACTTTTTAATAAAGTGTTCGACATTATCACCCATTTTGAACCTAAGATCGCATCCACGTGCGTGGTTGCCATGTTAGTTGCTAACACTTCTTCATTTTTCATGTTTAATTCAGAAGACATAATTTTACCGCACAAAATAATAAAAAATAATATTATTTTCAGCATTCTTTAAAATTACCTTTAAAATAGTCTCTATAAAAAATTACTTTTAAAATAATTTTTATATAAAATTATTTTTTTTAATTTTATATTTTTTAATATAATCATTTAAAAATATTCTTTTATTACTAATCTTAACCTTTTTTGAATTTTAAACCTCACAATTCTAATAATTTACTCTGTTGTTCCATCTACCCACAGGCACAATAACATATATCACTCGTTTGTTTTCAACAAGAATTTAGATTATTCCATTATATTATTATGTCCATTATTGATTCATGCAAGATTTCATAATTTTTTGACTGAGAAAATAAAAATATTAGTTTTGGAGTCATTTTTAAAATATTTAATTAGCCTCAGGAAAACAGAAAATAATTATTTTGTAAATTTAAACTTTTTTCGAGGTTTCATCTGAAACAAGAAGCGACTAAACAGATTTATTTCCATGCGAAAAAGGTTTTCCAAAACAAAATGAATAGAAATCACAAAAATAAATTAAAATCATTTATATAATTAATTAATTGATTGTTTATCATTACCGTTTGGTATAAAGTGTTTTCCGGAGACCACTTCAAAAATCTTCTGCCAATCACAACTGTATTTGGGGATCTAGTTACAGTCTTAATTGACTTTTTCTTTGAACTTGTATTTCTCTTTCCTTTATTGATTTATGACTTCTAGTAGAATTCTTAACGATTTTCTATATCTTAGATGGAGATTATAATATCTTGTCGCAATATGTGTATAAAATATTTAGAACTTTCCTGTTGATGAAAGAACTCCGTGTGTTTAGTTACTTTCTTATCCAAAATTTCCGTGACCAAAAATAAATTTTTAATTACATGAGTTTGGGATTATTATTATTAAAATTTAATATATAGTTTTAGAAATTCAGTCGATGTTTTATTACTCAGAAGTGTTTATTATCTACTTCTATGTAAAAGATATGAATTGAAGAAGTGAGTCGTACACGACTGGTAAAATTATCATCAAGCAGCAAACAATAATCGATGTGTCTGACATGCTCGAGGAATCAATGTGTTTTTCGGTTGTGAATGTCATTCTAGTTTTTTTCAATTTAATGGGAAAATATGCGAAAATACAAACAGTCATGGATGTTTGATGTTCTTATATACAATTTTCATAAAAAGTATAAATTTCCAATTGGTACCTGATCTTCACTTAATATATCGGTTTTCGCCTAGCAGATAAACCTCTTATAATTTTCTCAGGCATTTTCTTAACGAATCAAGAAAATCTCATTGAAATATATTCATTACCATTTTATACAGATCTCTGAATTCAGCTGTTCTATTAATGTGTTCTCTATTGGTTCATTATCCGGCAATATTATTTTATCTGTTTCTTTAATAAATCGATCAACTGGCCTAAATCATTTGTAAAAATCTAAATCTGAAAATTTATTCGAGACTAAATACCATGAAAAATAATAAAATCAATTATTCATATTTTAGACAAATAAATATTAAAAAATTCTGAAATAAAATAAATAATTTTTCTGTAAAGATAAAAACATTTTTCGCACAAAAAAGTATTATAAAAAATTTTCAAAAATAAAAATAAATAACCTGTTTAAATATATCAAATCGAAATTGTTTTGCCCACCTCAAGGTCATGGAAAAATCATATCATAATCTAATTTTAGTAACTATGTTAGTGTTAAAAATAAAATATTCTAATTTAATAATATTTTTCGACTAAATTTATGGCTTGATACTAAATTTATTAAATTATTGTCATTTTATAAATTCCAGACTCACGCCTATTTCAAACTTCATGGTCTTTTAAAACTTGATAAGAACTCGCTCTTGGTTCTCCGTCTTTGTTTTAATTAGAGACATGGCAAGCTCCTTACTGTTTCCTCGAAGTTACTTTACATCCACATTAGAATTTCATTAATTATGTGTCAATTGTCTAAATTTAAATTTAATTTAACTAAATTCAATTTATTGATTTATTAGTATATATATTTTAAATATTATTTGATTATATTAACCGTAGTCGGAATAATTCAAAGATTTTAAAACCCTAATGATTTTTTTTTAATATTAAGCTTATATCATCAAATTTTTACAAATTGTACATTCGTATTTTGAACACAAAAATTTTCAAATCTATAACATACCAACGGCTTTGAAAATCCCGTTTGCTTCATATCAACTACTTTTATATAAATAACATAATAAATAGTTATTATTCGGTGTGATTACATTAGCTACTACATAACTTGTCTCCACAATCAAAGCTGAATAAGTAAAATCTCAAACATATTTTTCAATTCTGATTTCCTTATACACGCACTGCATTAAATGACTTATCTGTTCAATGAATGGTATGATGTCAAACATTATTAATAAAAATAGCCAATTCCCAGTTTGTATCTCACGGCAACATCATTTCAACAATTGCCAGGAAATTCAATTGATTAGGGCTAGTTTATCAGAGAAACATTATACCATTTATGTATCATTTGGTAGATGTATCTGAGGCTCTTTTCATCGCACAATTTATTTAATGAGAATCGGTTAGGATCATCTATTTGATGTATGTTTCTATAAGCTTATAAAGTCGGTGTCTTTTCAAATTATATGATGCTTATGCATGTCTTGAAACAATGACTGGCTTGTTGGATGTCTTGCTTTGAAGTGAATATTTTTTTAAGATATTTTTAAAGATTTTTAAGAATATTTTGCAACTCAATTTTATTTCGCACTATATTGACAAAAAGAATATAAGTACAGATTTCATAATCCTTCGTACTTATCAGCATCCGGAAAGAATCTCAAATTCACAATTTGATAATTCTCACATTGGTGAATTCGAACCCATCACCATTTTCCTCTAATACTTGCATTGATTGCATTTTGATTTCATAAAAGAATATCCCTGGAAAATATTAAAATGTACGATTTATTTCAAAAACTCAACTCGAGTTTAAAATTAACCCCATTTATTATGGATTGAGTTTTCTCTTATTATGCTTTTATTTTCTTTATTAATAATCTTTTTACTAATCGATTTCTAGATTTCTGTAGTGCCGGCCTCTGGTAGTCCTTTTGGGACTGAGCAATATTTGCATAAATTAAATTAGCATTCTAATAAAAGAAATATAAATATTTATAAATTCTGATCATGAAATATAAGAAAACCAGGGAAATCCGAACGGTCCAAATTCAACAGATAGAGCAGTAATATAAATTAATTCCCATTACGGAATAGCCTTATTATTTCATTCAATTGCAGAATATACTTATCTGGGTTATCGATTATTATTATTGGTAATAATTTCAATTGAGTAAAAAAAATCGATAATTTTGTGACTTTAATTGCTAAATCAATAGATTATTATATTAAATATTATTTATTTAAATATTATTTTTAATTTGAATTTTATAAGAGACGAATTTAATATATTAATGCACAATCTTAACAAATCAATGCGTCTCTTAAATTATTGTATTGAAATTCATAAAAGGTCTTATTTTTGTTCTGAACAAAAGCGCATCTGTCTATTAGTTGTATTTTAAGACACATGTCCTTATCTTCCTCTTCCTCAAAAAGTTGATAATTCAATTTATATCTGAAAGCTTACAAACCATATGATAATCCTTGTTTTATTTTATTATTTTCTTCGCAAATTTCCAGTATAGTTTAGGCCATACAATTCACATAATAATATCATCGATTTTCAGAAATATTTTTGACATCTTTCATCTCAAAACACTTCTAATATTTTTCTCTATCAAAAATTTCTCACCCAATCACCTTATTTCTTCAACATTATTCCATAAAATCAATGTTAATATAAGCATAAAAAAATTTACCGTTTTCCACAACCAAATTTTAATTTTTTTCTAATCTATATATATATAATCTATATATTTGTGAAAATCGCTTGTGCAATTACACTACAAGTGTTAGCAAACCATATCAGAGCTTAAACATAGTCTTCATCAGCTTCAATGACACTCTGGAATTGACGTGTAAAATTTTGAAACTCGCTTGTTAGTTTGGCCTCCGGATGTTGACTCCAAATATTGACGAAAATCGTTGCTCATCTCTCCTGAATTACCGAAGTTTTTTACACGTAAGTAGCACTCGTAGTTCCTGGAAATAAAGCGATCCATGAGGTTTGTGTCGGATGAGTAGTCCGGCGGTTTTAATAGAGACACGCGATGTTTTTCAAGCCAAAGTCAATGACCATTTTCCAAGCAGGTAGTCTTCTTTGAAAGTTTAAAATCATATTCTGCAGGAATTGTAAGTATCTGTCAGTGTTGATGGATCCACCATCGTGAAGAATTTCAAAATACGTGAGTAATTTTACATAGTTGCTGGCAACAATAATCAGAACTTTGCGATCAGATATTGTCCGCCTCGCAATAGTGGGACTATCATCTGTGCCATCCATCGAAAACACGGTTGCATTCTTTTGGAGGTACGTCTCAAAACTAAATTCATTCCTTAGCCCCTTTTGCTGAATAAACATTCAACATTTTTTGACAGTAAGTGACTCAGATTCTCTTCTTATTATCCTTCGAAATGTGAGGAATCCATCTGCTGCAAAGTTACTTCTTTCCAAGTTATTTCAAATATAGAATGTTGAATTGAGCTATTATATGCTTCACTGATAATAAATTCTATCCGAGGAATTAATTTATCCCAAGCCTTTTTTCCGGATTCCAGCGTTGTTACTATCACGTCACGGAGGGTTCTAATCATTCTTTTGGCTAAGCCATTTGTCTTGTGTTGGTGTGGAGAGGTAAATTCGTGATTTATTCCAAAAAGAGTCGCTAATTCTTTCACTTCCCTACCCTCAAAGACTCAACCTCGACTAGTGAGCATTTATTTTGGAGCACCATATTTATAGATCCTATTATCAGTGATAGACTTCGAAATACTGATTTCATCTTGTCGAATAAGTGGCACCAAGCTTTCTAACTTACTAACTCCTCATGAAGGTATGTCATTAGTTTCTGCGATCTTGTTCTTCACGTATTGTTTAGAGATTCCATGTGATTAACTAGTGCATGACGATATTCCTTTACACCAAAATTTATTTCCTGCAAGATTGGCTTGCTTTTTGAACGAAGTCTCCTTCTAAAGGCTTTTTCTTGGGTTGCTTTAAAATACCGACTGAGCATATGTCTTTTTGATGGCGTTTATCGGCTTCGTCAGAGTTAACTTCTCCATATTGACAACCAACTCTCTTCTCCTATCGTCGGACATTGCAGGATCAAGAGAAAAACACTCTTTCAGTTTCTTGTTATTTAGACCTTGTAGAATAAATAGTCTTGAAATCTCTTCAAATGTGTTTTCCTTGTCAAACACCTTTGCCACTAATTTCTTTACCCAAAGTTGATAATTTCAGTACTTTTCATCAGTACTTTTTGCTGCAATACGGAACCTTGTCGTCGATTGTTTTGGCATATGAGAAAGTTTCCAAAAATCATTTCTCAATTAATTCATTTGAATCGGCTTCTTTGAAACTGCTGAATTATTGCCACAGTTGTTGGCGTCATTTCTCAACAGCAAGTCAAATACAAAGGATAGTTCGATTTAATTAAATGTGGCAAAATCCTTGGTAGTCTGGAACTATTTTTTAGAATCTTGGATTGATGCATCAAAACATAACGGCTTCGGAATCAATAACTCCTGAATTTTTTGGTGTCAGATTCGCAAAAATTTTCTGCCTCTCTTTTGTTTTGCTGTCGTAAAAGCATTTATTTCGATGTGGTCGCCAGTAAAAACATTGTTCGTTTCAATCAAAAATTATTATATAAAAATTTATTGTTTCAGAAGTCACGAGCATTTTTTCGAATATTTAAACAAATATTAGGCTGAGTCAAAAGTTATTCATGTTTTTTAGTTGTTTAAAGTTTTTGTTTTACCAAATCATTTAAACA
>JBBMOY010898865.1:0-11121 GCA_037951405.1 Platydemus manokwari
GATAGAGTGATCAATGTTTGTGATATTGCTGTGAAGAACAAAAACAGAACAAAATAAAAATGAAATTTACCTAAACCTATGGTTTTTGTAATATCATCGATATCCATATTGAAATGATTTCAGTTGGCCAGTGAATCATAATAAAATAATCAATAATGGTCAAAGCTGTTCCATACAGTTGAAGAAAATGAGGGTTACTCTTCAATGTAGAAAATCGCAATCTACAAGTTTTATTTATGAATTCACTACAGTTTGTGAGTTATTGATTTTATTCGAAAATAAATTTTTTTAATTACCATAATTTTGTTCCTGAAATATTCATTAATCATTTTATATTTTAACGATTTCTTCTTCCAATTACACTCAATTTTGACGCGAAATATTTGAATATTTTACTTATTATTCCTGTTATATTTTGATTTTGTTTTTTTATTTTATTGAGTTTTATTGATTTATTTATTTTCACAATTTTTCTAGAATTTCTTTTATCAAAATATGAGCAATACAACTTCCAAATTGCTCCTCAAAATAGTGGAAATTTCTTAATAGTTGTTTTGAATAAAGAGTTCCAATTATTTTGAGCAAACATTCCGAAATAATCTTTTTAATCCAACTTAGATCATGGATATTCAAAAATATTGAAATGTTGATATTTGATAGCTTTGAGAATAAGTGATTATAATGTGGTGTGTTGGTATGATGTATATAGTTGTATCAAGTAATTTATTTTACCTTTACTTTTTCCTTTGTCGAAATTTTGTTGGTGTTCTGACAAATGTGACAATTTGACTGGAACAATATTCTGGGTATAAAAGTAGAATAATCTATGTATAATATAGTAATTTATAATTTTTATTATTTGGTTGTAAAAACTAATTGGAAAATATCAATTTGTTTTGTAACGATTTTCAGCTGGTGACAAATGTAACAATTATCGACATCTAACGTTGATTACATTTTTATGATGATACCGAAAATCGAAACATTTAGTTGCTCATGCATGAAGCAACTATTTTTCTTTTTCACCGCATTGTAGCGATATTTTTAAGTTTATTGCAATGTAGCAATAATTTTTTATTTTAAACCTATTGTAAGCCGCTACTATTTTATAAAGAAAACGCATCGAAAACGAACTGAAAAGACTATTCTATTCAAAGACAATTATTTAAACAAAATAAATAAAATTTAATATCAAATAAATTTAACATCAAATAAAATTCAACATCAAACTAAATTCAATACAAATTCAATTGATATCCTCACACCTATTATTCGGAAAAATATGTGACATTTACTTAAAATGAACTATATATAATATTTAATAATATAATAAAATAAAACGTCGGGGAATTAAAAGAGATTTAATAAATTAAAAACGAAGCATTTCTTAAAAATTGTATCAAAATATTTTATTTGCGGAGATTATAAAGCGCCGACACCGAAAAACATATAAATAGGAGTTGGAACATCACAACTCGCCCATTTCAAATTTTGAAACCACTAGGAAGAATACCCGAAGCTCATTTTTACAGAAATCACTAAACTAAAGTGTGTTAGCTCATAACATTAAGAAGAATACGTGAATTTCGTGATACATATTAGTCATAAGAGTCTTTACTGTTTATGTCATTTGATTTCCATTCAAACCATTATATTGATTGTTCCGTCCAGACCATAACTGATAATCAATATTATTTATCGTATCGTCTATTATAATAATTATCGAATTATAGAGCTTTGTCTCATAAAAAACTCTTACGGATATTGGTTCGGTTTCTCGAGTGGAAGTTTGCAACCTTTCTTATTTTCCAGAATTGTAGGATTCATCGTCTAGGTGTATTTCATCGTTGTATATTGTATTTAAAAACATAAAATTTGTATATTTTTATATTTGGTGTATATTTAGTAATCAATAAACATTACTGTATCAATTGATTGTTGAATTGTTGAATAGATAGAATATAGGTAAAGGACATTTAAATTTCAGACTGATTTGTGATTAAGTTTTGAGACTGGTAATTATAAAATATAGTGTTCGGATTACTGCTGCCTATCGTACTATCCTCATATAGTACTGATAGCGAGGTGAAGGCAGAAGATTATAAAATAAGGTTTCGTAGAGTGTACCTTAAGTAGTTGATCAGAGCTCACAGGGACTGGTCAAGAAGGCATTGATCCACAATAAGTTATAAAAATATTGAGATTGATTAGAAAATTAAACAAGCAACCCCAAAACACATCATTTTGACTGACAATTTTTTAAATGACTGCCACTCTATTTTTGCATTTTGTTGGCAATAGTGTATAGCGATATTAATGATAACTATTAAAATGAAGTGTACAGAATTATTAAACTGATTCTTCTTTTTCTCTTATTAATTTCTGTATTTCTTTTAGATATTTCCATATGCATCGTTACCATCATCTTTTTCATTCTCTTTTTCAATACTCTGAAATATCTGCAGGGCCTTACCTTTAAGATATCATGATAGACGGTGACACCTCTCATTTTCGGTACAGCCATGTGCGTCGGCTATCCAACCAAACTCATCAAAGAAATCATCGAATGTTCCTGTCTTCCATCGAACAAGTTTAACACATTCTTATAATATTCGTAAATCATGCTTAATGTTGATGATGTCTTTGCTATGTGTGGGTCATTAATTATGAATTAAATTTCCATTTAATTCAAAACAATTTTAATTCACATTTTATTCAAATTTTATTCAGATGTCATTCTAATTTTATAAAAATTATATTAATGTAAAATTAAAATTATTTGTTTATATATTTCGATTTAAATAGATTGATTGTATCTTGACTTTTCAATTTGTTTTTAATATGTGGCTTTTAAAATAGTAGCGGCTAACGCTATGTAAATCGAACTCATTGCAAATTTTCAAATTTTAATTCTAATTAACTTCCAGTTGCGATTGTTTTACTATTCCTATTCTATTCACTTTTTCACCAGCTTTTCGAACTTTTTGATAATTTCAAGGTTCTATTTTATTTTATTTTTCTTATTTTCATATTTTCAAGGTCAATTTCGAAAGAATTAAGATTTTCGGATATTCTATTTTTGTTCATTTAATCGGCTTAAGTTAAAAAATAAAATTTTTAATTTGTGATGTGTTTTGTAAAAATATATCTCGCTAATTTAATCAAATTTTTAAAATATTCAATTTTTTTTATTTAAGTACTTGATAAGAATTTTAGTTGTTTGAAATCAAATGTTAAATATATATTGGATGTTTAAAATCTACTAAAACTTAATTATTACCAAAACGGGTCAGAATTGGTCAAAATGAAATTTTTTGAAAATTAGAGAGATCGCTTTGGCAGGATTAGAAGCACATGTAACGATATATAAGACTTTTAGAGTTATTTTATAAAAAAAGTTATTTGTAAATTATTGAGGCGTCTCAGTTGACTGACACTTGTGTTTTTACTCAAAATAAGTATATTAATGTTTATTTAAAAGACTTAATACATATAAGGTAATGTAATGAAGATTATCATCCAAACCAGATAAATCTTACAGGTAGACATGTCACAAAAGTAAAACAAGCCTTGGAATTCTAAAAGGGACTTGGTTCAACAATTCGGCTTTGTCTCTTTTCAATATTTTGAATATAAGTTATTTGTGGTGCTCGGGGGAGCACATAAAAGTGTATTAGCAAAATAATCTAAATAAGCAAGCCAACAATCACTAAATGATAATCATTTTTATCAAAATGAAACTAAGAATCCTGAATTATTTATTACATTACAAAATTTGTAGATTCCATGCCTTTAAAGAAATAGTGACATAGAAAAGTATTTCTAGGCCAAAATATCATCGTGGAAATCGATGAGGCCTATTTTGGAGAGGTCAATTATAATAGTGGACTCCTAACTTTGTATTTGAGTTGTTGGAGGACTGGAGAGATTATTTCTAGTTCGCAACCACATTCCATATTCGAAGTAATACTTTTCATTTAATTTTAGATGAGTGAAACCAGAATCCATAATATATAGATATTGTTGAAGTAGTTTTTCTTTTTAATTTACTTTTTAGTCAAATTTCTCATTCCAAATTTCTCATTAACCAAATGTCTCATTCGGACCTTAATGTTTTATTAATCTCATTTCTACTTTATATTAATTTTGATCCAGATCCAAACAAAGAGATGATTCTAGATACCAACACTAGTTTCGGAGTGGTTGGAGGCGTTATAAGCCAGACAGACTCTCAAGGATAGGCGAGGCATTTTGTTCACAACGCTTAACTCAGCACCTAGGCACTAGTGAAGGCAAGCCTAAAATTTGGTTTATTAATGTTGTCGAGCATTTCATGGCAAATAATGACGAACTAAGAAAGATTCAACAAGAAAATACTGTCATTGGTTCAATTCGAAAATGGTTACAGAAAACGGAAACAGGTGTCAATTCAACAGTCAAGAAAAGCAAATATTATAACAGCTTAGAGAATTATGAATTGTTTGAAGATATGGTAGTGCATAATGATAATGAAAAGAAGCGAAATGTTGTGCGAGAGGTTCATTCTCAGAAACTAACTAGATACTTTGCGAAGCCCTCAAGTTAATGTAAGTTCGATTTTATATATCCCTCTATTATAGAGCTTTGCACGAAAGCAACACATTCAGGTTTTTGGTTTTATTCTAAGAGAAGGAATTTATCAACCGTAATCTTCTGTCCAAAACTCTGTTAAGGTTTTGGCGTACAGTTCAATAGTTTAGTGCAGTGTTATAATCAGTGTTAACTGTAATTTTGTTGGGTACCAAATACCCCTAAATAAATAATAATAAAATCATATAATTTTTTAGTAAACCAGGCTTCAGTTATTTCAAAAGCTATAAAAAAGGAAATTATATAAATAAAATTTATTGATACCAAAAATAGACAAAATAATTATAAGTTCACAAAATTAATGCAAAAAAGTTTGAAATCCTAAAAATAGAATAAATAAAATATAAAAATAATAAAAAAGATAATTCGTTCAAAAAGAAGAAAATAATTCCTACAAAAGAAAAGCAATTTGTCAGTAAAACGCCCACCACCATTATAGACGAAATTCCATATAGTACGCCAACTACTATTTCAAGTCATTGATAATCGTCCTATAAAACTAAATCCACAGTTAAGAATTCACTGTTTACACAATCGTGTCAATAAAGTCAAGAGTACAAAAGTTAAAAGAGGAATTATTTTAAAAACCATCTTACTAAAACAAATTTTATTATATTATTCTAATGTATTTTTATTTCGCAATGCATTTTACAATTATTACTTCACGAAACATTTTATTTAATAGTGGCTTGGATCACGTTCAATCACTCACTTAAAATCCAATGTAAACTCAGATTCTCTTAATTTTATAGTAACCTGATTTTATAGGTTCCAACTACCATAAAGTAAAATTCAAGGACCTTGCAGCTCTCCGCATAAGGAACTATTAAAATCCGTGCACACAACAAGAGCTTCTAATAAAAGCATTAATAAAAGCCTGGTTATTTGTCATCTAATAATCAAAATACGACATTTGTAAATCGATATTTAATCATTTTCTGATCACTATTTGTACATCGTTAAATTTTGAAATTATATATTTCCATTTATCTTCATTTATTTATTTATATTTAAGTTATTGTTTTAAAAGTTTCCATTACTGCACCTTTGGAGTCAGGTACAATATAAATTAATGTTATTACTTTAATGAGCCAAATTCTTCTGAACTTAAAATATCGGTAAAACTATTTTGAATATCATCATATCTTTAATTGTTGAGGTCAAACATGGACATGCTTTGAACGGATTGTTATGTTGGGTTTTGTTAAACCAATATATTTGAATAATCATTATGGAGAACAATGAAAACCGATATTTATAGGATTTAAAATATTTGATATTTCGTATATATTTCAAGATAAAATGTATCAGATCATAATATATAACACAATAATGTGTTTTATATTATTTTTCTGTTAACAAATCCACAATTATTTTTCAGGTTTTTATCATTGCATTCAATACGATATAGGAATAATTTTTCATTTCGATTCATATGATTTCTGTACATATTTCTCTATGTCCATATATTGACATTAAAATATCTAAAATTAAATTAGAAAATGATAAATTTATTCCCATCAGCTCTCATAAACGAGAATGAACGCAGCAAATTATTAATGTTTATAATGGTCGTATTAGCAATTTGTATTTGAATAAATTAATATAAACAACAATGTTGATGAAATCGTATTGTAAGATTTCTTGACACACTGTTGCGAGATGCAGAACATTATATATTCCCAATTATAAATATTAAATGTAATTTTATAAAAATTGTCTCTCCTATCCAGACAAGCAATTTGAAAATTACTATTTCTCATTAATTTTGTCATTTTACAATGGATCAATTTCTTGGTTTATGGATTGTGAATTAATTAATAACCCTGATATACAAATATGCAATGAATTATAACCTGAATATATATATATATATATATATATATATATATTTGTTTTCCGAATAACAATTCTAATTAATCCTGATCCCAATCTGATACATTAATTAAAAAAGGTCATTATGTTTAACATGCCACATGTACGTGATTGGATTAATTATCAAGCTATGCCATTGGAAATTTTCCACGCTGATTCTTGACTTCCTGTTTGTCAATAAAATAAAAATAGATTTTAATGAATCTATAAAAACAAGACTTCTAAAATGAATATAGTAAAATAAAATATCAAAAGTTCATCTTTATTATTTTAATTCTAAATCAAATGAAGTCAAATTGTTCACTTAATTTGAGAAATATAATTTTTAAAATGACCAATTTATTATTTCACAAATATCTAACTAAGAATGTATCTCAGCAGATAATTCATCCTTAGACTGTTTCCGTAATCTATTAGAATCGACTTAACTCAAAATCACTTAAATTTAGTTATTGTAATTGGTTCGTTTGGATCTATATTTCCATTTTTCTCACATCCATATTTCTGTAAGAGTACGAAAATTTATTATAAAAACAGAAGATATTCGGCGCTCATCCAACAACAAATTATTGGCCGAAGTTCTTTTAAGATATCTCGAGACAAACTACGACAAACAAAACTGTGCAAATTTCAGCCAAGCCTCAATCAACCCATTCCAGAGACCAGTCTAAAAAACAATGGAGAAACAAAAAAGTTCTGAGTGAAACCTGCACAAATTAGGAGCGTTTTATGATTTTAAAGTAAAAATGATTTTAAACCTACTGTTGTTTTGCCTGGTTTTCACCAGAACGAGATTAAATTGATTTTTGAACAGTCGACGACAATCAACAAATTTTACACAAGCAACTAGAAGCCCAAACAATCAGATGAAACAAATCAAAAACCTAAGAAAGTCCAAAATCATGCAAGAAGTGATGGCGATGTTTGGCCATTTCCTTCAAATATTCTGGCGTCAACAGTATGTACTCGGGGGAGTATAATCAAATCGAACTGGTACTCGGATTTCAATTTGAATTTGATGCACAAATTACCCTGGCTCAAAAAGACAATATCACCATGGAAATTCTATTGTTTACATTTTGATAATGGCTATGAAGGTAGAAGTGATCCTCGTATGATCACCTCTATTGTATAGCACATATAGCTACTTATTCTTATCATATCTGCTATTTTATTCTTCATTAATACGCGTGAGGTCCTGTTTACTGGAGATATTCGACTTTCAAATTTAATGGTTGCTGTGAGGCTGTTCAAATCAATTGATCTTTGAATAATATTTAAAATTTAAAATATATTGATATTAAAAACTAAAGATTGAATATATAAAAATAAAAGAGGTCATCTCTGGACTGTTTTCCTACCAACAACAATGAGCTCCAAAACTGACATCAATAATGTTTTATCATTTATTGCTTAACTCATTCAAGGTATTTTAGTGGATTTTGACACAATATAATAATCTAGTATCTGTGATTATTTGATTTATAAATAGCTAATTTGTTTAACAGTATTAAACGAATTGGTATTTTCTAACATTTCTTCACCGCTATCAACTGACATACCGGTCAACCCTTAGTATTTCTGAAATAAGATTTTGCCTTTTAATGGTATTGAACTTTAAAAGATAATTTTTCAATTTGGTCTTCTAACCATTGTCGATCAAATAAATCTGGTGAAATTTCAACAAGTAAATAGATGAGTGAAAATGGAAAACATAAAATTCCTCCCAGTTACAATTACAAAACATTCAAGTCTGTATTAAAGTCAAAAATTTTCATTAATGAGGCAAACTATTCTGAAACCGAAAATATCACGTTTATATTGGTTTGAGAACATTTTCATTTGTTTTAATTTCTCTAAACGATACCTTCGCTTTTGTGTTGAAAAATTACAGCAAAAAGTGTCAACTTGTTTGCTTCGGACAACCAATCTTGTGATCTTTAAACGAAACAATCACAAAATTTCTCATCATACTGATATGTTTCGGAAATCGAATGATAGATTCATTATGTAGGAATTTGAATAGAAATGGGAATAATTAATTGAGTCTTATTTGAAGAAAGTTAGAAAGTTTCAATATCGAATATGCAAAAATTATGACGTCATCATTTCAAAAAATAAAATTCTAAAATCATGATTGTTGTCAAAATTCTCAATTAAATAAATATCTAAAAGATTCTGATGGATTTTAGAATCGGAAATAAATCTGATGAAACAACATCTGCCGAAATTCGAACAGCTTTAATTTTCATACAAGTTTACGATAATGATTCGTGCGATTTAGCAAAAAGGAGATTTGTATTGAGGAAATGGAATATTTCCTTGTAGAAATTCTCAGGATTTTAATGAATTAATCAAAATTTTTAATCATTTTTTAATAAAATAAATGATTTAAATACAAATTTAAATAATTGCTTTGAAAATTTTCATTAAATATACTTTAGTGTTTTGATTTTCTTAAATTTTTTTTTAATTTATATTTAATAAAATGGTAGCAGCTTGCAGCAGTAAGATCACAGGTTATTTAAAGATTTTATTCAAGAGATTATAATCCACAAATAGACAAATGTGAGACGTAAAATAAAACAAGGGTTCTGTGAACGGCATATCAGTGTTTAACTGCAGTGACGGATTCAACAAATATTTTATTTTTTCTAATATAAACTTTATTGACATTTAAAATAAATTATAATTGAAAACAAACCAAACATAAACTTTCAATAGATTATAGAGATAGCCATTAATTTAAACAAACAAACCTTTTTATAACTAAATAATATAATCAATTATATAACCAAATAATAGCTATAAAATTAATCCAAACCCCAAAACTATTTCCTTTCTTCAAAAATGCCACCGTCTCGGAATATGATTCACCTGTCGATTTATTAGTTCTCGATACACTGACAGTGGCTGGACAAAATCAGAATTTTATTTTATAATTCAGTGATTTGATTTATTCTTATTCACTCACTTATTCCAGACATGATGAAATAAAAATTCAAAGCCGAATGTCCTTGACGAATTATGATTCGCTTAGCTTCAAATCTTGAAAATTTTGTTGAAATAAATTAATTAATATAAATAGAATGTATTTATATATTATTTAATAATTATATGTGGACATAATTTTTATTAATAGTTATACAATAAGTATATATTAATACCACCAGTGATAAGAATTTAATAATGACCACAGAATTTGGCAACAAATTTCTTCCATAATGTTTTGAAGCAATTGCATGACAACAAGGCAAATCAAAAATGAGATTTGAGGCAATAATATTCATTTAATATAATCAAAAAAATTGTTAATATGTCACCTTAATTCTGCACTTGGTGAAGCATCAAGGTTCATTTTCCTTTTTCAAATATCCGCCACTTGATGCAGTTATTGAATAAAGCGGTGCCGATAATTTTTATAAGATAAGTTTTACAAAAGTCGTACCTTTTTTACTTTTTAGAACAATAAACATCAAAGAGATAATCATCTAGAGCTGTTCATATCAATTAAAGTCTAAATATTGATAAAACCAAAATTAGCCATGGAAAAGTTAAATATATTGTCTAAGATTTTAAAGTTGTATAAAATCAAGATTATCGTTTATTTAGAGATCAAACGAGATGAAAAAGAACCATACTACTTTTATTGTGTGTGTTATATTTTCATCTCTGTAATAAGATATTGATGATTCCTGATTGGAAAATTCATTAATTAGATGATTATCTCTAGAAAAATATTCAATGATACCTGATATCAAACATTATTTTGATGCGATAATTTAACGGGAATATTCTATACAAACGTTATACAAATAATCTTGCTATAACTAGTCATAGAAAATCGATTTTATCGGTATTTGTGGATTTTAGAGATATGCAATCGAAAATATAGACGTACAATATTCATCCTAAACAACGATTAAAACAATTTGATATTTAATGTTGATTAGGCGCTTGTTTTCGGATAAGCTGATAGATACGTATTATAGTCACTACACCAACAATCTCCATGTGGGATGCACACTGAATAACCCATGTATCTTGAAATTTGAATAAGTTATCAATTCTTTTGTTTCGGAATAATTTATTTTCTAGTTAATAAAAGTCTGGTGTAATGGATATGTTGTGTACAAACTTCACTCGGATGAAAATAATAATTAAAAGAAACTAGTGAGTTATAATGACTCATATTGGATAAAAACTCACAGTAGTAACTCAATGGAGGAGAAGCTGCAGAATCTGATCAACCCACGGAAATGTATTAGAGCGATAATTAGGTTGTAACTGTAATGTTTGAACAGCATTTGATATTAAACTGTGTAAATTGTTATGGCCTGTGTAGACGCTTATCAATGAAGTGAATTTTACTGATATATAAACAGAGCAAATTCGTCACTAAAAAGAAAGAATAAGATCGATCTTTAAAAACACCAACTTGAGTTATTTAACACCTACATTTATTGTTGAATTATATTTTCAAATCGATAATTAACCTTGGAGTAATTAATAATCAATATCTTTCGAATATTGTGGGCAATTACCAGGTGTGTCGGTAATTCCTTTCCGGTTTTTGTAACAGATGTCACTGGCCATAAGAAAAATGGTTTGTTGATT
>JBBMOY010899976.1:0-17703 GCA_037951405.1 Platydemus manokwari
AATAATTATTATTATTTTTAATATATTATTTTTTTTATTATTATTATTATATTATTGTTGTTGTTATTAATAATATTAATAATAATAATCATTATTATTCTCATCATTATTATTATTGTTATTATTGCTATTGCTATTATTATTATTTATGTGCAAACCTTCTTGACATTATTTTAAATTCATTTGCTGCATACCAATCTGTTTTTCTTTGTTTTAATTTTTAAACGGTTTCTAGTTATAAATCGATTTATTACAGACATGATATTTTCTTCTTATTACTGATTTTCCTGGAAAAATATGAATTTGTTACATTTGTTTTGAAAAAGTTCCCATTTTATTTAATAAATTTATTATAAAAATTGCCTCAAAATTGACAGTTTATTTATAGTTCAGAATCCACCATGTGATCATTAAATGCTGAGATTGATTAAGCTCCCATTTTACCGATAATTAGCGATAATATTTTTAAATACCATTTTGTTTTGGAGATACAAATTATATGATATCATTATACGATTGTTGATGCTCATTTACAAACGCGAATTAATCAAATACTATGAAAATAATTGTAAAATAATACAGTTTTGGAAATAACTTTTCGACATTTAAAACAACGGTTTCGTTTGGACGAATGATATAAAAGTAATTCTTTATGATGGACAAACTAAACTGTCTTGAACGTGGAATAATCATATTATTTGAAATGAATCGAGCTATTTAAAGTTAGATGTTTGATATGCCGTATATTAACAATATCTAAATACTCGACTTTATTTCTTTTAATTGTTATCTAACTCTGATTGACTAGATGTGTCGGTTTTCACGTTCGGAAAAATGTTTTAAATCGGTTCATAAATATGCGATTCCAGAAACATTTGCTAATCCTTAAGCCTCACTTAATGTAAAATTTATAAACTCCAAAACTCTGCCTCTAAAAACAATAGTATAATATTTCTTACCGGTAAAACAATCTTTATATTCCTGGAAATTCATCTAATTTTTTAATAATAATATTTTTCGTTTATAATTATTTGAATATTCCATTGTAAAAAGAAACTTAAATCACCAATGATAATTTATCCAACAATGTAATCGTATTCATACAAATACATTCAGCAGAAAACATTCCAGATGTGCTCCTTGATTTACGACTGCATTAGGAGGCTGGATAAAATAATTTGTCTTTTAAACGACGCGCTAACCTCATTTAATGAAATTATTGGCTTGTTTCAATAAGTATTTTCTTTTGTCTTGTTTTATATTAGCTTCCGATGATCATTTACAAATTATTTATTCATACATCGTCATGGAATATTTTCTAGTGGAATATTTTCGATAAAATGATTGGTACATTAATTAAGTGACTAATAGTGATTGATTGATTGATGGAACCAGTGACATTCTCAATGGAAAGTCAGTCAACTGACCAATGTTTTCATAATGTTTTCTGAATTCAATATTTTACAATTCATTCCAAGGTGCATTCAAACATTCTTTGTTTTGTTTTGATTTGTCAAAATGAAAAGACATTATAAATCGATTTATCATACAGTTATGGACATCAATTAAAACAATAAAAACATGTCATAACATCAAATTAGATTGTATTATTATTTAGATTTAATGAATTTTTTTGGTTAACATTTGGTGAGAAATATAAACAAAAAACCATTTGCATTGTCGATTTTTATATACAAGCTTTAAAAGGAAAATCGATATGACATTTATAATATTAAATACGAGTATCACATGTGATGATTATGAAAATGAAATCATAATAATAATGATATAAATAAAATACCTTAATTTTCACATTAAAAAATCTATTGGAAATCGAATTTGTCAAACGAAAATCTGTTGTACCGGAAGCTGTGTCTGTCTTGGAATCGATAAATTTATCGAATCATTTTTCCATATTTTACTAAAATTATATTATATGTACTATCATTGTTTATTTTAATCAATTTATTTACACAAAACAATTGTGTAGAAACAATATCGATTGAAATCATTTATCACGCATTTATTGATGATAAATTCATTGGTCTCTTTGCTTGTGTTGGCATAAATAGATGAGGATATTTTCAAATCAATTTCATTTCACATGAATTTTGATATATTCGTATTTTCAGGACTGGAAGGCACGCCCTAACAATGAGTTGACTAATTAATATATTAAATTAAGTTAATAATCTGTATAGCAAGATTTAATACTCTTCATCATGTAAAATGTCACATTCGCTTACATCACCATCATTTTTTTTAAATATTCCACTCTTAATAAATCCTAAAAATCTGTTTTTGTCCGGAAAATACGGTACTGGTTTAAACACCCACACGGTTTTCAAAATGAAAAATTACACTTACTCAATAAGTTGGCTCTGATTGGTACAATAGATACTATGGGTTCATTAGTCAAGTAATAAGTGATGGCAAGATAGTCGTGGCTTTTAATGTACCAGTCACCCAATTAAGGAATGAGCGATTCTCGAATCTAATTGATAATATCGAGTAGAATACTCTACGAAACTGGTCCGTAATAATGATCTAAAATTTTATCAATAAAAATCATCATGACCTTTAAATCTGTGTCAACTCTTGGAGCTTGTAGCATATGTTGACCTATAAAATATTTAATTTGAGCAATGGAAAATCGATAAAAAGTTTAATGAATTCCGATATTTCGTATCATTTCCTTTGTTTTTTTATTGGTATTGGCTTGAAAACTATTTATTATTTCATTTCATTTCATATTCAGGTTGTCATGACCTACATTATAATGTATTCTCATTCGGTTGATGAAATTGCATTGAGAGAAGATATTCTGTAAACATAGTACACGAGTATCACATTAGGATAATTTCCGGTGCACCTTGTCATGTTACGAATGATATTTTTATTAAAATTGTCCATTAATAAATTGAAAAATATATATATTCACTAATATAGTAAGGGATATTTTTGGTTTGGTAATACTAGCTAACTTTAAAGGACAATTAAAACGACAGAATCATATTTTATTATTATTGCAAAGGCTGTTTCGTCAAGTGTTTATGTTTTCCATGATTATGGGAACTAGAATATTTTACAATTATAAAGTATTATTAATATTTGATTATAATTATAATATGTAATCCCATATATTTATCTGGTTTACATTTTTTCACAAGATAATATCGTTTTGAAACTACTGCTTTCGTGTTAATGAATATCCGCTAAAAATTCCTGATAATTACATAATAGAAACCTGTTGGACTCCAGTTTTCGCCCAAAATATACATATGGCGATTGTATATATAATTTTCTTTTGAATTTAGGACACAATTTTTCATAACAATACTGTTTTTTAAAATTCTCTGTGCTGTATAGATTCTCTCCAGACTATTGTGCCTATCCTTATATGTTAGAAAAAAGGATTTGAATTTTATCTAATTATACCATTGGCTTCAACGTAGCTTTGTTTTTCTTTAAAATTTTATTACACGTTCGTACCATAACATCTCAAATCTATTTTCTTCATTAACCCAAACAATATCTCAGGTCGAATGTTCAATAATTTTATTCATGTTTTTTCGATTCCATTGGTTCATTCTGAACCATTTCAAATGAATATAAAAGATTTTATCATTTTGTTTTATTTTTCCTTTTTACACTTGTCGTGGTAGAATACCGTTATCGAAAAATATTGATAATGAAATTCCTTTTCAATTTCAAATTGATTTTTTTGACAGATATGGTCACAGTAAAAAACTACCGAAAATAGTTTCCAATAAAACTTAAGATTTGATCTACTAATCGATTCATAAGATCTGATAAGAATATCTTAAAACCAGTGTTGTTGAAGTGTGTTTGATATAAGAAAATTATTATTTCCAATGATTGATTTTCGTTTGGTTCTTTTCTCGATCATCATCGATTTGAAAACCGAAATGTGTTCTTATATTGAAACAATCTTCAATGATCTGTTAAATCAATTTTTTTTGGGATAAAATAGCAACATGTCAACACATTCGACATTAGAATTTATCGATAGATGTGTGTGTGCCTGTTATTTTTATTTCTTTTTTGACGAATTGATTTGAAAGCTATTTCTCATAAGGAGAAATGTTTGGTGAGAAAATGGAAAAACAATCATCGTTGTCATTGAAAATAATTACCAATCATCAGTAAATTGGCGATAAATTATTCAAATATTATTTTAAAAGTGGATTTTATGTAATTTTTTCTTTTAATCAATCGATTTGAATTTGGGTATTGAAAGTTGTATTATTGGAAATGAAATTTTTTGTTTCATAAAACATTATTGAAACAAAAATTGAAACAAAATTCTCATTAAATAATAAATCAATAAATTACTTCACTTTTCTATTGATGTGGAACTTAATCATGAAAAGAGAACCATAAGCGGTTTTTGTTCATTTTCTTATTCAGGCAAGGCCGTTGCTCATCATATTTGGATCGATTTTCATAAAAAATGATCCAAGAAAATGATTGATTTTATCACTGAAATCTCTGAAAGAACAAGTTCTGGATATAAGAAATAAGAGATGAAGATTTGACACGACTTCTTCAAAACATCGATAATTATATTTTCTATTATTAAGAACATCAGTTTCTTTTTTTCATCTTCATTCCGTGCGATTTATTTTTACAAAAAATAACTTTTACAACGTTTTTTAAAGACATATGTTATATTACACTCATAGATACTCAAAATGTCGTCCGTGTTCTTCACAATAAACTTTGAGTGTCACGTGGGATCATGAATGAAGTGCCTGCTACCTCATTTCTAGTTTTGATTTGTTTTAGATTCCATTTGATACCCAGATCATGGAAAATAACCTTGGAAAAGTTATTCTTTGTAGAAATAAATGACAGTTCAACAAATTTTCCGCTTTTCTGGTGACCACCCTGTATAATTTGCCATTCTTATTGTCAAGATTTGTTTCAGCAACGTGGTTTTACATATTGACAAATTTTTATTTGAGAAAAACCAGAATGAGAGTAGAGTTTTATCATATTTTGTCTTCACGAAAACAACACGATCTTGTAATAAATTAGAAAATAATTGGAGACCATGTTTCTCGCCACATAGATTTACCTCGTTAATTATTGCCTATTTGAACTTTTATCCAGAAATAAATTCTGACCATTTGTAATGAGTATTTTTGAATTGGTTTGATTTTCTGAAATTGATTGTGATATATAATTGATTTGGTCCATCATTCTTTACGATTTATTCAATCAAAACTATTCTATAATAAAATCAATCATAATTATAATCAATTGATCGATTTTTGAAAGTTCAAAAGTAAAATAAAGATAATTTCTACAACGAACATTTTCATAACTCATTCAATGAACATGTTCTACTCAAAACTATCCCAATATCAATTTTATTTAAAATAAAAGACAGATTGATTTTTTGATACCATTTCGTTTATATTGTACAATTTTGATTGAAATCCAATTCATGTTACTTTGATGGTTGAAATAATCTTAAAACCTTCAATGATATTTGGAGATGGAATGAGTTGATTAATGCGACTAGGCGAACCAATTGCTTTTCTTATTCCAAAGATCCCAAAGAGAAATGAAGGAAACTTGGTTAATTTAATATTATAGTTGAGAATGTTCCCAAATAATGATGTCACTGTTCATTTAGGGATTTTTTCGGGGAAAGGGTTTCGGTTAATCTTTGGATTTTGATTGGAAATTTCGTGTGAAAGTGGTTCATTTCGTAGAAGTGGTGTATAATTGCTAAGTTATGAAAGTTTCACTAGACAAAACTCTTTTTGTATGAAGATATCCGTCAATAACATGATCTTGATCTCTAAAAATCATCTAGGCCAATTTTAAGGTCAAACGTTTAAGATTCACAACTCCTTTAATATTGACACATTCTTTTATCTTTTTTTTAAAAAATTAATTTTATAATGAATTTACGTGTTGAAATGTTTAGTATGAATCCTGGTGGTTATGAGTCGGAAATGTCTCAGAAAGATCCCTACGGTGTGAAGCTTCAACGATCCAATACATCCAATGTTAGATCTGTCACTAATACATTCAAACAGATGGGATTAGCGGAACCAATGGACAAATTAGTCGAGTATGTTTTATCTAATTCAATTTCTGCATGCCTGGTTTGTACATTTTGATATAAATATTCATTGTTTATTTTGAGTATTGTTTGATATTTTAAGCAATAAACAGCAATATTTGATTACTTATAGAGAACCAGATAATTCCAATGACAATGAAATATCTCGCGAATCAACACACTTCCATCGTGCCACGAAAGGGTACCAGTCCTTGAGGTACAACTGTTGTTTAATAGACTTTGGTGTGGCCACCTTATTTTTAGCGTGCTGATTCACTTTACGTACTTAATATTTGCTGCTACTAATCATATAGACTTTGAATAGTTGCTATAACATTGTGTTCATTTGTGTGTTATGCTTGCTATTGATTTTTTTTATGTTTATTTTCTAATTTATTTTTTTATTAAAAGAAAAATTGACCAACAAATTAATGTGAAAATTTATAATTTCAGACTTCCTGACATGATTCCATCGTATCAGGCTTTCACTGGTTCCCCTTGTTATAACAATCCCCAATATCCGAAAAAAGAAGATCCAATTCAAGTAACGGGACCAATATCAAACCGAGAACAGTCACCGTTTTCCAGAAATACACCAGAACGGGCGACCATTCAGCATGTTCCCCAAAACAAGCGAGAACGAATACAGTTGGAAAAGCAGGTTCTGAGTGGTGTGGGCGGTCCTAGTGGGCCCAGCAACTTGCCAATTGCACTGGGTGGGTCAATCAGTCATCCTCAACCTCCTAAAAAAGATAAATCACTCAGCCATTCAAAGAAATCATCAGATGAATGTCTGAATGAACAACACAGTAATACTGCTACGAAACCGAAAAAGAAAAGTGTCAATTCTTTCTTTAAATCCCTCACCACTAAAATCTCAAAAAAGTTGGTATTTACACTCTAACTACACGTTAATTTTTAATTATTATAAACTGAACGTTTCATACTAGAGCTTTAATAGTATGTTTGTTTTAATTATTTATTTTTCGTTTTCAAGCTCATATCTACAAATGCATTCTCGGCTTACTTATTCGTCTATTGACCATTTCATCATCAGCTGGTTCAAAAATAAATTATTTAATTGTCATAATGACTCTCTTCTTAATTTTCTGTCCACTATATTACTCAACCATCTCCCTTGACGATTTTCTATAATTATCATTGTCTGTGAAACATTAACTTGCGTTTGGACTTTATTCACACCTGTGGTAAAATATAATATTAGAGTACTTTTCTCAAAATCAAATCAACTTTGACTTTCCTATTTTCATATTAATGCAAAGCTCACTAATATAATTGAACGCATGTATCACATTTAATTAAATTAAAATCCTTTAATGGGAGTGCCATTGAATAATCAATAGCATGGCACTTTCCTCGTAAAATATTAATTTTTTCGTATCTTTCGTATCTCATCGTTTCATGACAGTGTGATATAGAACGCTGTTCTCGTGATTCTAATATTCTTTTCAATTATTTATGTTAAAACCTACAAGTTTTGTTCAGTATTTTTATTGATTAATCTTTTACAGACAGACCTCTCAAGTAGATGATGTTGATATCAGGTTAGGAGTTCATGTCATACATTGAAAGATATTTAGTAACGATGTGTGTGCGTGTGTGTGTCAATTGTGATTTTAAAGCATGTTTTGCGTGTTTTGTAGTGTTTATTGTGATGCATGCCAAACTTATCAATTCATTTTCAGTTGGATTATATCACTGTTGATAGAAAAATTAAATTTAAAATTTAAAAGTTCTGACAATAATGAATTCAGTCGATCTTGGTCAAGATCACATGGTTCGTTGGAATAAAAATTTAATTGAAAATATTTACAATCAAAGAGAAATTTTTAATTCATCTATAAATAAAATTAGATTTTCTAACAAATTATGAGTAGTCATCGCTAATCTATATTTGGTTTGGTTTCTCGTAAATTGAGATAAAATTTTATTTTTCCCCCAACAATCCATATCAATGAATTTAACCACATTTGCTCAAGTTATTATTATTAATGTGGTATTAAGAAAATTTAATTAAATTTTAAAAGGTGTTTACTAATATTAAAATTAATATTTTATTAATAAGATAACTTTTGGTAGACCAAGGATACAAAATTTCTCCTGCCAGAATCCTTGAACCTTTCCAAATGTGTCTCAGTTGGTATTTGAGATTATTTCTATGCATTTCTCTTTTGATGATGTTCTACATTCGATCATAGCATAGCAAATAGGGAATGATTTTTCGATAATTTTCTTTATTAACTAAGATCAGTTGCATTATTTTTTCCAATTCGATAATTTCATTGTTATGATGAGTTGTTAAAACAATTATTTTTGAAGCACAAATTCTGCTTTTTCAGAAAGTATTTTCTTTATTTTGCAGGATTTTAATTTTTAGATTTCTCCGAGTTTTCTTGCTAAATTTGAATGATCCTTGCACCTTTTTTTTAAATAAAAATAAAGGTTAATATATCAAAAACTATAATCTAAGATTCTTTTGAAATTTTATGGATTTCTGTTTGATTAATTTTTGATATTTGGTCTGAATTTCCCTTTACTAGAAGTTAATATCTCTTGTTTATAATTATTAAGTTTGTAATTATATTCGATTTCATCCTAACTTTATTTCACAGTTTCATTCGTTGATGGACAGTGTGGGTGTAACCGTCTTGAAAAATTTCAAATATAGCGATATATGGTGGTTACATGAGCTGTTTCCTTAAATCGGTCTAGTGACTATTCATCTACAATGGGAGATTCCGATCACTTAATCCTTTTTTATATATTTCAACATATTATTAATGTTTACAGTTCATAAATAAGCAAAAATTAATTATTTTATTGTTTAAATCAGTGTTTCCGTGGGTATGAAACCCTTTCCATACACCATCTATCTCGATTAACGCTATGTCACCCATCTTATTTTTAAATTTTTTTTGAACGATGCTCGAAAATATGTTGAGAAATATTGAAATTTCTAACTTGTACTGTTTTTCTTTTGAAGTGCCAATGTATTTCGGCACAAAGTCGGAAATTTCGAACTAGTTTTTGACAGGCACATCTGTATTGCGTCTTCAAATGATAATAATCGTTCTCGCTACCTATTATTGATATTGACTATAATAAACTGTTGAAACTGGGATCACTGTTTTGTTCTTTTGTTTTACTAGAAGTGAGTTGAATGCAAGTGGTACACAGTGTCTTTAGAATATCCTTGGTGAGCCTTAGTTGAAAACCACTGGTTTAAATTATTGAAAAAATCATGTATTGAATTTATTATAATTTATAATAATGAGAGTTATTTTATTAAATTTTTAAAATCCGATACCAATTACTAAAAAGTAGTTTTTAAATTGCAACAATCTCTTGATTGTAAAAGATTTTAAACAATTATATGGGATTGTTGCAAAGTTGAATAGAAGAATGAAGAGATATTGTGTAATTGATGCTTGCTTTCTCCAATTGGCCAACATAAAAAATAAGAAAATATTTCCAAGTAGCGCTGCAATTTTATTTCAAATTTCACCCCTTTAAAGTGCTTATAAAGTTAAAACATTTGAATATAATTTTTATAATTGACAACGCAATGGAACTAAGCGATATCGACATAACTATTATTTAATATATTATCATTTGATTAATTTATTATTATTAATTTATTATTATTAATTTATTTCTACTATTTTGATTTGATATCTTCAAAATTAAATTTTTTATTCTCCAATAAAACCAAATCTTCCAGAAATTGTTATTGTCAGACATCCGATTGGATAAATTTTGAATGTGTATTATATTTCATTTATTTGTTTGAATTAATTGTGTTATGAAAATCATGATTCGAAATATAATGTTTTTATAAAATTAATTATTGTTTTTAATTTTATTTGATTTTTACCTATCACAAATTGTGTATTGTTTACCAATGTTTTGTTCAACGATTATAATATGAGAACCGGCATATTTTATGTCTTCTCTAGTGGTTCCAAAAGTCTGAACATTCCTTCACTGCAATATGGGATTCATTTAGTCCAAATGTGATGCAGTCCAACAATTTTCATAAAATTGTAAATAATCAATAAAATCTTCTAAATAATCATAAGAATTAAATCGATGCAAGCTGTCAGAAAACATGGTTTCAAATACAGGATGGGCCAGAAGTTAGGGGGCATTGACACATAGATTATTTCATCACTCATCTAGCTTGTATATATATGCTGTTTTTATTAAATTTTTGCTTGTTTATATCTACGCTCGCAATTTGAAATGATAAATAGACAAAAAAACTCACTGATTTAATTAAGACTGAAAAGTCTTCGTCATCAAAACTTTTTATAAAACTTTGAATGAATCAGAAACGTGTCGTTTATTTGAACGGGAATTTCAAAGGAATATCAAGCGTGATACTGTTTCCAAGATTATTAAGCGGTTAATGTAGATTAAAGTAGTTTTTAACAAATTTACGGACTTTATAAGTTACTCGACACATTTTTTTTAAACTATCATTGTACAAAAATCAAATACAACATATCTATGGGGAACTATAGTTGTCACATTTCAAAATTTCGAATGGCGCGTATTTGGCGCGTTGTTCATCAACAGATTAATTAATTGTTCGTTAATAGTTGTTTCGTTTTTCATTTGCTAATGACAGAATCAGGTATTGAAAGAATTATTGAATAGATGTTTAACTCAATAGGATTATTGATTTTGATAAGTGAATATTGGCCTGAAATTTTATTGAGACTTCGATAAGTGTTTGATAATCAATTTTTGAAGTTTTATTTTTGTTTTATGAGTTTCTTTAAAATTAAAATGAGTCGTTTCTTACAGAAAATTTTTGCAACTTGAACAAAATGAAAATTTAGTTCAACGTTTAATTTGTTCCAATTTTGTTCCTCATAATTTCTGACATATTTGTCGTAGCATTAACAATTTACTCTTCATTGTTTTTTGCCATGAGTTTAATCATTTTTCATTTATAATTCTTGTTCATTTGGTCTTCATATTTTGTTTCAGATTTAACCGTATAGTTCAAAAATCGCCAAAACTTAGTTGCTTTAACATTCATTGATTATGCTTCCTTATGCTGAGATTCTATTCATTGATTCGTTTATATTTTAATTGATAAGAAATTGTTATTTTATTATTATTATGATTATTATTATTATTATCATGATATTTGAAAGCGTTGTAATTTTCATTTTTAAATAAATTATCGATATGGAATATTTATTATCTAATTGTTTTTTTGTAATTTTTTGTTTACTGTTGGTTAACGAATCCATTTATGGCAGACCCAATTTATGGATGAGGCATGCAACTACTCATGAGTAAGTAAAGTAATTTATGTTTCAGTTTTGTGATTGTTTTTGAGCATGATTCACATTTTATTTTTACATTAAACCAGTATTCTGAGCACGGGAATGGGTTTGCTTTGTTACTTGGGTTATTTTTATATTAATTTCCTTTTAAAATAGAATTTTTTCTTGTAATTTTTCCTCTGATTGTTTAAATTTTCCTCATATATGATTGTATGTTATTTCATAGAAAACTATCCAACCCATCTCCAAGTATAAATCGTTCCCCGTCTAATCAAGATTCAGCATCCATGGGTCAAAGATCAATGCAAAGACCACACAATAATCAGAATCGTTATATCGATACAAAAGAAAAATGGTCCAATTTCACTACTGAACCTTCTCCATCTCCTTCCCCTTATTTTCCAGATCGTTCAGGGCGTTTCGGACAGTCGAATAAAGCTACCAATTTTGATATGGAAAATCTTATCAGTAGCTGTGCTACCAGTCTTACAAGCAGTGGATCGTCACTGGCAAATCACAGTAGTAAAGTACAAACTAAGCCAAGAAATTTTCGCTTTTCTTTCCGCACTGAAGTTACGAGTAAAAAGAGTCCAGAAGAACTCATGGCAGAAATAAAAAGAGTGTTAGTTGCATTCCATATTGACTATGAACAGAGATCCAATTTTGTATTGTTCTGTACGTACGGTGAGAGTAGTGGAGAAGCAGTAATTCAGTGGGAGATTGAGGTAAGTTATTTGATAAGATTTTTATGAATATTTTTATGTTTTACGATAATATATGTTTGTTTATATTTGAAATTTTAACTGACATCGCGGTAATTTTGTTTATAATTTAATATATTATCAGAGATGTATCGATAGTGAATCGATAAGTCATTGCAGTATTTGTCTAGAGTGAACATGTAAGTGAATTATAAAACGTAAGTTATTTTGAAGTTGAGCGAAATAGCCATGAGTTCGAATCCATCAATGTACGAATTATCAAATTTCGATTTCGTACCCCTATATAATAGTGACAAGTCGAAAAACGAACGAAACCGGTCCATCAGTCACAAGACTTATAAATTTATGTTGATTATAACTTTTCAATTTTGGTTTGATATCTTGCGTTAGTTATAAAATAGACTTGGTAAAAACATAAATTAAAATATTAATTTATTATAGTAAAACATTGAAAATTAAATTTATAACAAAAATACATAATAATAGTAATAATAATAATAATAATAATAATGGGAACAATAATAATAAGAACAATAATAATAATGGTAATAATAATAATAATAATAATAATAATGGTAATAGTAGTTTTATTTTCTAGGTTGTGAGGCTCAATTCAAAATCTCTTAATGGGATACGCTTCAAAAGGCTATTCGGCCCTCAGATAAAATTCAAGGAGATTTCTAAACGGATCATGGAACGATTACAATTGTGATTTGAATGGATGATTTAGTTCACAAAACTGAACATCTAGCATGATCTGTGGTTACCGATTTCAAAAATTTTCAATTACTCGCCTTAGTAAACCTCTTTCCGTTTTGTATATCACATTCTATTCTATTTTCTCACTCATGATTTCTGTTGAATATTAACCGTGTACAGATTTCCACGGATTATTCGGGACCTTGCTTTCGATGAAAATCGCAGCAATACTTATATAGAAAAAGAGAGAGAATATCTTAGCATTTCTTGTCGACATTTAAATATATATACATACATATATATATTGGTAATGATATATACCCGATATATCCGGTTTTCAAATTATCGATTCAATATCAATAATATCAATATTCCTAATGATATATAATGATGTATTGAATGATCTATATATAAATATAAATATTTATGGACAATAATTGATCTTGTGTAGCTTGTAAATTTATTATATATCACATCATGCTTTCACATTTTAACATGTATACGCGATTGGGAGCAATTATACGATTTCGTTTTTTGATGCAATTTTATACGGTTTATGAAATTGAGTGAAATGTATTTTTTTTTCAAAACTTATCTGACTCTTTCAATATCTCATAATCTTTAATATGATTTCCAATCGATAATATTTATATATACATATATTTATTGTCAATCTTTGGATTTTATTATTATTGGATTTTAAAATTCATGAAATACTTTGAAAATTGTAATTTTATTTTGCATGAAATAGGAATGAATTTGTACAGTTTTTTTAATTTTATTTTTCTTGTGTATTGAACTTTATTTTTCCGCCACCAGTTTAAAGAACTTTGGCTTTGATGATGATGTTGATGATGATGATAATCAATTTAGTTCGAAATATTTTATAAATTGGTGATAGAATAAATGAATCTTTGGCATAATGTCTTACATGCTTTATTATTTCGATTTTAATTTCGATTTGGATCATGAAATTTAAATTCATAAATAAATAATGCCACTTATTTTTGTTAGGTTGGATTTTATTTGTTCTATAATGTGATTCGTAATGGTTAATCGAGTTGTGGATTTTTGAAAGGTTTTTGAAATTAATTTATATGATGTGTGATTTTATATAATGTGATTTATTTATGTTATTACTTCCTTATACGTTAGTTAAGAGCAAGAAATGGTTAAAAGTTTCACAATAATAGATCAGTTGTAGTTAAACTGATCAAATATTTAGGTTTAATCTCAATTTGTTTTTATCAATCAACTATCTCGCTTATATAAATATCGAGTTTAATATGAATTACTATATTAGAGAATAAAGTGTAGGTTGAAATCTCAATATCCATAACAAATTCCATTAAGTTTGATGAATATAAATAAATTTAGGAATGATTAAGTAGTTAAAATCAAGAAAAGGAATTTTAAAGTTAAATTTTCAAAAATTCGAGCTCATTATAAAGTATTATTTATAGTAATTAATTTTAAATTGTTTTTTTGTTAATATTAAAAGTTAATAATAACACAACTTTAATTTGAAAGATTCTAAGATTTATGACTTTTTGGGTATTTTCAAAATCTGTTCATCAAGACTTGTAATAAATAATTTAGTTTGTTATCAATTCGTTTTAAGTTCCTAAAAAATGTTAAAATTTTAAGAAAAAAATTTAAAAAGCGGTTAGATTTTGTTTGCTGTACAAAAGATGTTATGTTATTCACAAAAATCTCATTATAACTTAACAGTTCTAGCTTGACTGGGTCATTGATGAACATGGAGGGATCTAACAACCATTGGTACCATAAAATCCTTATTTTCCCTAGTTATACGAATACATTCTTATGTAACTGCACAAGCACATATGCCAACCAATTAGAATTGTGAAACTTCAATTGGACGAAATTCATACTCACACGATGACACAGGCAAGAAAATAGAGCAATCCCAATTCATGAAAATTAAAATGCCTGAAATCGGAATTTTCAAATGAGACCCGATTGTATAGGACACATTCAGAACTTTGATTATAAATTTTACAAACCCAGTTTGATGTTGACGATCACATCGATTTACTTACTTAATTTTGTAAGAAATAGGTTGGACTGAAGGCATAACATATAATTGATTGTGGGTGTTAATAACTAAAATATAAATTTCTGATTTTTCAAAATTATTTATTACCATTACCATGACAATGGGATAATAATCATATTAATTTATAAATTAATGAAAAAAGCATCATTAAATACACAAATCAGAGAATAAATAAACAAGCACCAACTTTATTATTTTGCACGATAATTTCATTCGTATAATAAATTTAGTTGTATAATTGTCTCATAACAATTTGTCTATTCCAGCGGTTCTCAACCTTTTTTCCATGGCGACCCACTTTAAGATTTTAGCGACCCCAAAGAAAATCAATATTACTAAAAATAAATCGTAACTCACCATATTTAATAAATCCAATTTATAACAAGTTATTGTGAATGTTGATACTGCTTCCCTTTCACAAGCTTATCAATTTGAAGAAGTGTTGTGGATCATGCACATCGGAAATCAACTTGCTGATCGTTGAAGTCATTCAATAGGTTTTTTGAAATGATATTTTGTTATAAGTGAAATGATATATAGTATATATTATGTAGAATGAAATGATGTTTAGTTATCATTTGATTTACATTTCATTCTTTTGAAACATTTACCTATAATAATAAGATTATCAGATAATAACATTACCTGTAAAATACTTAACTGTAGTAGTTAAGGTAATTAAGAACAGAAGTAGTTTAATCACCATTTCAAATTATTTATTTAACAACATCATAAAACATGATTTTTCACATGTAATGGTTTGTACACCAATCATAATTCGGTGATCCCTTTAAAAATGCTTGCCAACTCCATGTGAGGTTGAGAACTATTAGTCTATTCGTATCATATTAGTGGATATTTTCATTCAAAAAATTATTCAATTTGTTGTTTCAATATTTTCAAAATCGCAAATTTATTCGATTTCATATTTTTTCAAATTATATCAGTTTTCTAAAGGAGATTCGTTGTAATTCATTAAGCAAATACTCTGATAAGTTCAATTTTTTGGAGCATTAAATCATCTTCTTCAGTTCTCATATCGAAGTAGAGAACCATATATCGTTAGCATCTTCAGGGCACTACACTTACTTGCTTTCAAATTTATTACGCTACACATTTGATAATTATATAATCAAACATATTATTATATTGTTCATTATTTCAAATTGTTCGAATTATTAACACTTGACCCACTAATCTATTAGTTATTAGATCTATTGTAGAATTATTAATTATCTGTTACTTACTTTTAAATTGATTGTCATAAATTATTGATTTAAGTCAAAAAAAATCATCTCATCATTCCACCAAACTGTATTGGGTAAATCTTCTATTAGTTATAGGTAAATTTAAGATGTTCCATCCTTTGAATTTAGCTTTATTTTTATAAGCTTTTAATTAATTACACATAATTTTATATTAAACTCGGTTAAAATCACTATTGTCTCGGAAAATGTGAGGTAACATTAATCGAACTCTATCGGTTAAATTCTAAAAAAATATAAATATGTAAACTAAACACATATTCGCATTTAAAAACATGTATATTGAGGACACCGGGTGTACACCCCCATATTCCATCATCTCGATTCAGTCCTCGCACAAATAACCAAATATATGTTTCTTAATTATCAAAAAAATCAATAACTATACTCACGCAACACATCTATCTATTGCTTTTCAATTATGTCTACAATCACAAAATCAAGCTCACTCCAATAACCACATTATCAAACCAATAACTTCAGCTTGATCTAAAAAGCAGGACAAACCTTCTATGTCAACCAGTACTCATCGATCAGTCCATCCAATGTGCATAAATGTCCAATTAATAATTGACTTGTGATGTTAACAAATTAAAGTACGATAAAGAATAGAAATGACATTCAATAACTATGTGCGTAAGCTTTGGTATTTATTTTAATGATCTTGACATTTTGTGAAAAATTATTATTCTTTAATAATTTAATGGAATGTTTTGACTTGAATAGGAGCACAATAAATATAAAAATCAAAAAGAAAAATGAATTAGAGGGCAATTAAATAGAGAAGAAATTAACTGTAATAAAAAATCCATTATACAAGCAGTAACTTAAAATTCATATTGCTGAACCTAGTTTCAGCTAAGTTGCGTACAATAATACAAATACTTACATCAATGAAAACAAATAAATCTGAAGCACAAGGTGCACACAAAATATCGATTAAACATGGTCGGTGAGTGATACAAGAGCAATGGAATATAACGGGAGTTGCTGGTCGCGATAGACTGGTCGATCTTAAAGCCAATTTTAGTGGGTCACGTGAGATGTTATTCAAATGAAAAGTCGATCTTACGTACACAAAAGTTAGGCACCTCTGGAATATAATATAACATATAAGTACAAGATATTGATAAAGAATTTTCTCAGTAAAAATTATTAAAAGTAAAATAATTTAGTTAAAAGAAATTTCAAATTAACCTCAGAAGAATAAATAGAAACATTTAAAATAATTAAAATAGCTAACTGAAACCAAAATTTGTCTAAATAAAATAGCTAAATGAATAAAACTAAAATAATTGTAAAAATTAATTTAAAACAAATATTTTAACTTACTGCAATAAACTGATCTTGTTTTTCGGTTGTTTAATCTAACTCAGAGAAATAAAAGAAATTTTCTATGACATAAAAATTAACTTAAATGTGTTTTTAATAACGAGGTGATTAGTAAAATTATTTCATTCGAGATTAGAAACAATTAAAATAACAGTAGTTTGTTGCTAAATTTAGTAACTAAGGA
>JBBMOY010899977.1:0-11118 GCA_037951405.1 Platydemus manokwari
TATAATTTTTTGCACTTTGATAATATTTTTTTATTGTTTTTATACAATAACGTTTATAAATAGAATTTTCAAAAATTTTAAAAATAAATCAAATAAATCATGCAAGAATTAATCACAAAAGAGTCAGATTAGGTCAATAAATCACAAAAGACTCAGATGTTCATTGCTTGTCAATATCAACTTTCCTTTTGGATGGTAGGGTTTGATAGGAGGTTGATTGGGATGATTGGAGTTTAGGTTGGATCTTCTGGTATGCTGAAGATAAGGATCCTTCTGTGGACATTGATGCTAAACTTATTGATCCTACCATATTGTTGGAGATACTTCTGAACAATTCACTAATTGTTGACAAATAGAAGACCCACTTTTTTTTCAACTGCGTACTATTCAGTACGAGTTATAAAATAAATACACTCAACATACTTCTAAAAATATAAACAAAACCAATCTTCCAACTGGCAGTTGCCCATCTGTACATCGACATTTATATTCGAGATATGAGTGTAAGTTTTTGTGTCATGTTGCATCACATTTTCATTCGATAATTTCTTTTCCATATTTATATTAGGCATTTCTTATTTTACATAAGTGGGATTGGTCAATACAGCTGTGTGTTGTTGTGTGGCTATGTGCCTTTTTCCAATCGCCGTGTAATTGGCTGGTTACTATTATTTTATGGTCGTGTAGGTATGCAAATGTTTAAAGTGCTTAAACAAGAGTTCCAAGGTGCAAATCCGGATAAGCCTCTCTGACTAAAAGAAAGTGGTGAACTAAGTAAGAGATTCTTTTAAGATTTTAATAGACCACAAGGCTAGCACTAGCCCTGGATCTGCAGTTAATAATTACAACAACAATAAAAAATTGCTTATCATAAAATATTGGAAATCAAATTAAATGTCTGGATTGTTTCTCGTAATGATAATTAAATAACTGAACAGCTTATAGTAAATTGAACTCAAATAAAATCTGTACCCGGAATTTTTGTGAATCAAAATTTACCCTGGAAATAATTGTGCGGAATTTATTGCTTACTAAATTGTGTGCTGACAGACTATGGTTGCTCATTCATATAGTTTCAATTTCTATTATGTGTGCGTTTTATGTGCCATATTGCTATTTTTAGTAACATTCTATGCTTAGCAGCATGTGTTATTGTTGTTGATGTATGTCAGACATAAGTTACTATTTTAGTCTACGTTGTTATTTTTAGTAACATTCTATCCTTAGCAGCATCTGTTATTGATGTATGTCAGACATAAGTTACTATTTTAGTCTACGTTGTTATTTTTAGTAACATTCTATGCTTAGCAGCACTTTTTTGTTATTGTAATTTTAGACATAACGCGACTTCTATGTTTAGGTTCTGATTAAATTTTCCTTATGGCACTGAGATCGATCAAACAACTTCAATTTTCATGTAATGAAACAAATCTTTAAAATTTATGGATATTTTTTATTGAAGTTTGATATATTTTTATTTTATTTAAATTTTTTTGTACTTACTGTTCAATATTTGTTGCTTAATGGCTCAGATTAGGCTCGAATGGTTTCCCACAAAGTCTCCTAACACTAAACATTAGAAGACTATTTAAATAATAAGAGCACTGTATAAATTAATAGGAATATGATACAAAACACAATATTTTATTGTGAATAAGGAAATGATAAAATAACTTAATTTTATGATATAAGAATATATGAATATCAATTAATCGATAATGTATAATCAATATAATCATATAAGTAATAAAAAATTAATATTTAGTATTGTTAAAATTAACAAACTAGTGGTCCTATAGAATTAAAAAAAATGTTTAATCAAAATTTTGATAATCAAATCGATTTCAGATAACAAGGTAAAGTAGTATTTATAACACTTAAAGACTAGACTACAAAAATTTGCTTCATACAGGCTCGCAATATTATATGTGGATTACCAACATCAGAAGCAAAACGTAATATTCTCGTTATGCTCACTATCTGTTGTCAATCGAATTTATTTTCTCAAATTCATTATTTTAACCTTTGTTTAATCGAGCCAATATGAAGTTCATTATAAGAACCACCAAAACAAACTGTTTTATAAATTACTCATTATAGATAAAATCACAATGTTTTAAATTGGGCCAATCATTCAGCATTTTTTATGAATTGTTAAGTTTATATTTGAATTTTATATAAAATTTTAACAATGATTTCCAACATTTTTGTCAACAAATTTAAATATAACATTATTTTCGGTCAGGCTCAATAACAATAAACTTTGATTACAAGATTACATTAAAAGTAGAAGCTTCTATAACAATTATTATTTGTATTCTGCTGCAATTAAGTAATCATAAGACCCAGATCAAAACAATAAATATTAACGAGAATACTGACAAGGAAGATATCCATTGAATAAGTTGATTATCAATTACTGGAATAATTATTAAATAACTTTACTAATCAGATCAAACAACTCAGCGACATAAGAATGAACAAGATTTTACATTTCTCTCATTCGACTTTAATCAATCCTTGAATTATAATTTCAGAGTTATAACTGAATAAATTATCCCATGGTAATATCTAATCAAAACAATGATGATAATAATCCGTTGTTCATTGAGCGTGACGGAGAAAATTCCTAAATGAGGTAATTCGTTGAACTCTACTTTTCAAAATTTACTCGTCAAAAATGTTTTAACATTTACAAATACAAAATTATTATAAACAGCGCAGCACACAGACATCCACACAACATTTGAATCAATCAAGCAAGAAATCAATAATATATATATATATGTCCAGATTTACAAACAATACTTAATTAAAGACAATGGAACGAAAATAATATTTCACATCTCAATTATCCGAATAAAACATTCCACTTCGAATGGTTCTGATTAAATCTTTGATATGTGAGCCATCTAATTGACTGGCTAATTCAATACAATTAGCCAACGTTACAAATTCTCGACTAGATTTTGCAGCTAACCAAATCCATCCGTTTGCTCCAATAATAATTTCGTGAGGTAAAATTCCCTGAAAATTAATTTATTAAAATCCTGTCTGACCTATTATGTATTTTTTTACCGATCCAATCTTCTTTAACAAAGGAAATAGATCCACATTTACTAATTTCCTTGATGTTGGAAGATCAACTTTGATAATTGTATCATCTAAATGATCTATAACACCCATACCGACTGATTTTCCTACATTATTTACACAAGTAACTTCGGGCTCTATTCCACGACCAGCTAGAGATATTTGACAATATATAACGTCATTAATCTTTACATTTGGACGATTGTTTTTTGTAGCTTCTTGAAAATTTAAATAATTCAAACTCGCATAACAAGGACCACCAAAATCGATTATATAATAATCACCGACTTTTTTAACAACTTTACCAATTATTCTATCACCTTCACATGGAATATAAACTTTGGTTTTGGATTCAATCCATATCAGGTTAGGTTTTTGAAACTTTAATATTCCAGAATGAGAAACTGTAACGCTAACTTTGCTTTCATCTTCTGAATAACTTTCTTCAATCACTAAGCCAAATCCTAAAACAAGCTTTTGTGATAATTCGTCTAATGATTCATATTCGGCTATTATTGAACCAGGCATTAAGAATGTGTTAATTTTATCATTTAATTCGGGTAGATTATCAGTCATTTTTAGAAAATGCGATTTAATGTATATAATATTAAAACAACTTTTTCATATTTGAAAGTCATATTCAATGTGATAAATGCATTTAAAAATTAAAAAAATTAAATTAAAAATTAAAGCATATTAAATTTTATTTATTTAATAAATTTTAAAACTTTATTAATCTAAGAACATGATGGGAAAATATGTGAAATAAAAAAAACAATAAAAATAGTCTAAAGTATGCTTATTGTTTAATTTAAGAACTATTTAAGTTATGAATTTCATTATTGAGAGATACAGTAAATTTTACCATTATTTTAAAAAAATTAAGTAATATTACATTATCAAAGATGTCAGGAGTTTGCTAAGTTAATATATAATTAAATAAATTTAAAACTCAAAAATTCATTTTGAATTATTGTGCTTCGAACAGGAACTTGATTTAACAATTCTATTTAGCTCCTAAATGACTTCAAAAAAATGTGAAATATCAAATGAACTATGAATAAATAAATTTTCACAAAATGATAAAAAATCTCAAAAATAAAACTAGATTTTAAAATTATAAAATTTGATGATTTCTTTATTTCTTCTTCTTTCCATTTTCAAGTCTTAGACGTGGAAATTCCAAAAAGAAACATTGCAAGATAAAAATTAAAATATTAATTTATTAATTAAGTCTTATCAACTACTTTGATGGGGGTCTTATGGATGGAGGCACTGCACTATAAATCATTATAAGTGCCTTGTAATTCCGGATAATCAAAAAATTTATACTCAAAATATTGAATTAACATTAAAGTGTGATTATTGTTTTTCTGATAATATTTAGCTTTTTTATTCTTTTTCAATCAAAGTGGAATTTTAAATCAAATTATGATAAAATTATATTTTTTAATAAATTTTAAATAAAATTAAATAGTATACGAAAGCATTTTAAAATGAAAACTGAGCCAGAAGATCCTTTTTCTTAATCTAAGCCAATAATTTTTATTAACACATTGACAGACAATTGGAACAAATGGATTTCGAAATTGAAGGTTATAGACGCAAGTGTCCGTCAAAATAGTGCCGTTTTTTGTGCATAAAATGTTTTTTTTATTTTCATATGTTTTTGACAACGAGTTCTTCCCCGACAATCATTGCATCGTGATCATACCATGAATTTTGTATTTTATTTATTTTTATAATAATATTTATTCTCATAATAAATAATAAAACATATGTTTTTATTATTATTAAAGGTATTAAATGTCATCTCCCCAAATACATATTTTTTCTGTTCACAATTTTTTAAATTAAATTTTATCAGCATTAAACAGTAATACTTTATTATTAGTCGATTGTTGATAATTGTTGATAATTTTTCTGGAGTAAGTCATCTGAATATTTGATTTAATGAATTTTTTATTATTGCTGGTGCAGAAGCTATAATTTAATTTGTGACAGAGTCTATGATCTTAAAAAGTGCTATGTAGAGAGATACGTTCTCGAGTTGTTGTATTGATGAAAAGAGTTAGCGTTTTGAAAATAATATTTGGAAGTGAAAGTCTTTATTAAAATGAGATCTAGGGGTTCGCTAATGGATGGATAGATTATTTCTTGTACACAAATTCAAGGACAGAAACCAAAAAAATCTATACATCAATCTACAGTTATGCCGTAATTGTATATCCGCCCCTCAGCGGACCCCTAGGTCTCATTATATATAATAGATCATCAACAATCATATTCAGAAAGTAATTTGAAATAATTGCAATTATATGATTAAAGATAAAACTTCTTCCATTCCTATCCAATCGAAATTATCCAACAAAAGCTAAAGAAAATTATAATCAATAGTTGTTAATATTGATTATTCATTTTAAAGGCGTTACTCTAATCTTAAAAACATTATTTTTATTATTATTAATTATAATTATTATTGTTATAAAGAAAATATGATTATAAAAATTATTAAAAATAACGCTATTATGTCAATAATAATAACAACAATCTAATAATCTAATAATATTATTATTTCATTATTTTTTTCTAAAGTAGAATAAATTAAACTCCGAGATTTCACATTTTGGCGATTAATTTAATCTATTCTCAATGGGTCTCAAAGTCGTCATAAACCTAATTAGATAGTTTATAACAATCAAGTGATAATTCTATCACTAAATTCACAAGCACATTTTCTCTATTGATGGTGTAAAATATTTAACAACTCTAGGAGCCAATTAATTGAGCCGGTATTGAAGACATATTCTTTAACGCTTTCACATTAATAAATGACAACTAAAAAACGGTATTTTCCATTGGCTTTGAAAAACTGGCGCCTTTTCTGCTATATGGTATTGATAAGGGGAAAAGTTTTTACCGAATGCACCTATGCAAATATCGGTGATTAATATTGGCCCATTAATTTCGGCAAATTGCAGAATAAATTGGGCATCAATCAAATTGGTGTTTATATTTTTATTAGGTCATTTTCTTGTGATTTTCTTTTAACGGGCTTGAGTCCCCCCTGAGGATCCCAATTCTGAACACAACAGCACAATATCGATGTCAACAAGACATTTCATTTTCCACCATAAAATTCCGAAAGTTCGATTTGTTGTTCTTTCTAATCGCAATTTCGGCATCATTTGATAAGAAACCGATTGAAAGAATATTCAGAATTAATACATCGAATATTATCGAGATTAAAATTTTAATTATCTCGTCATTGAAACCGAATTCGGTTGGCTGAAGCATCTTCAATTCTGTTGTTGACAGAGATTAGACAGATTGGGGGTATTGGCAACAGTGAATATTTATTTATATGATTTTGGGAAATATTTTATGCGTGATTAATGATTTGTTTTAATGTTTTTTCCTCAACCACATCGTTATGGAAACATAATATAAGAATATTTCAATTTATGTTTTGTTACACGCCTCATTAAAATAAATTATATTTAATTTCAAAAATATTTATATATTATTTCATTCGACATCTTAATATTTATTTATTTTTTTGAAAAATGTTGCTACATTGTCTTTCATTTTAATTTTATATTTTTTATAATAAATTTTCATTTCAGACTTTATAAATAATAAAATCAAATTATAAAATCATTCTTTATTTAGCAATGAATAATATTTTATTTTAATGAGAATTTTAAAATTTCAACTCGAGCATTTTATTCATGAAAAAATATAAATCGGATAATTCTTGAGTTACTGTTAATAATGTATTACTAGCATTTTTATTTTTAAATAACTCAGCTATATTTTGATATTTGTGAACTTATTCAAGATCAATTAGTGATGGACTAACTATTTGTTAAAGTTTTATTTGTAAATCTCTCAATTTTTCAAAGCCGTTCGCAGTCAAAGTTTTATATCAATTTTATTTTTATTGTTTAAATATTTTGCTTCTTAATTATGGTGCTTATAATGACCAGAAGTCCGAAATGAAAAGACAGAACTTTTCAATGAAATCTATAAAATATTTTCTTCCTACAAATGGAAATAATTCATCATTTGTTTGATATCTAGATAGAGTGTATTGATGATGAATGGAATAAAGGTTTAAAAACGTTGTTACGAAACCGAGAAATTGTAAAACATAAAATTTGAAATTAATAAGCAATTAAAACAAGGAATACTATCGATATATGTGGACAAATTGTGAGGAAAATTCAAATTAACTAATTATAATTTTAAATAAAAAAATAATTTTTAATAAAAATTTCAAATAATATTTTTATATAAAAATTAAAAAAAAAATAATTTTTAAATAAAAATTTTAATAAAACTTTTTAATTACAATTTAAAATAAATATTAAGAAAATCGTAATAATGACTTCTTTTGTAGCCGCTACTAACACACACACCATGTTGTATTTTCAGTGTTTTGGAAATTATGGTATGAGTTAAATAAAGGGCTCCTTTGAAATACTTTCAAAATAATGAATTTTCGCGCATTGGATACTTCCATAACTTAAATTTATATATGGCTGCGATGTTTAATTTACTTGTATAATTCAGTTAATATCTCATTTTTTGCAATATCAAATAGGGGCACAACATTGTTTTTAAACCAAGTTGTTATTCACAACACTTCTACGTGATTATTTGAGTTTTTAAATTTAAATTTTTATAATTTTAAATTGAGTTAGTTAATTTCGGTCATGTTTAATAACATTATTGATTATTTTTATAAAATAATTGTAAAAATTGAGAATATCTCTCGATTTGCTTCTGATATTAAAAAGGGGTTCTCGATAATTTTCAATAAATCGCAATTCAACCTACTTTGACCCCTTTTTCAAAAAATAAAATGTTAGGAGATTTTTGAAGCTCTGGTCTATTTAATGTTTGATTTCAAACAACATAAATTCTTCTTAAGTACTTCAATAAAAAATTCAAAATGTTTTTAAAGAATATAATTAAATAAACTATATAGATTTTTACACTCAAAAATTTAAAAAATTATTTTAGGACCACTTTTCTAAACTTTAGCCATTAAAAGACATTATTTACAAACATTGTATGTGGATTTATCTTAACAGACAGTCGGTATGAGCAAATGATATTTAATAATTGTCAATGAACACCAAGGTATTAGTCTGATTGTTCAGTTTCGTCTCCAGTAGTGTTTCCAAGTTTACTATAAATTTTTAGGTTGTGTTTTAAAATTATTCTAAGCTTGCTTGCGATAAATTGTTTTCACGCATCTTACGCAAACCATTGGGTATCATTTTGTGTTTGAATGAAGTTTCTTACCTGGAAGTTTGATATATTTTAAATGTATGAAGAATGCGTTAATTTTAACTCATCGATAGCGTCAATTTAAATTTCATAATTATAATCAGGAGAAACTCAAATAAGAAGTATTCAAAAATTCGAAATTACCTGACGAAAACACTTATTGGGAAATGGGAACAACCTGAGTGGCTAGACACTGGTGATAAGTATCCATAGAAGCCACTTTCTCAAAGTTAAAAAGAAACAATTACGATTGAAAATCTATGACGGTGACACATTAATATGTAGCTGCGTCTAATACAGAATCGTGTATGGCATACATGCTAGAGAATTCCACAAAATTCAATTAACTACTTAACAATGAATAGGTCAGACTACCACAGCAACTCGGGAGGATAATGTCTTGATCACAGAAAGATTACCTTCGATATAAAAGAAATTCAATCTCGGAAGATTATAATAATCAATCCTTTTATTGGCAGATTGCTCAAACTCGATTAAACACGCCATATTCTATAATTCCGGTTGTTTGGTCTGGCTGATCATATGAACTTAGGATGACCTGATACCGGATGTTCATTGCATTCCAGTGATTGCTCAGTGAATGGTTTAGAATCAGTTTAGAATCAGCAAAGGCATCTTTAAAAATCGGGTGACAGTATATACTAGACATCGACTGCCGAAAAGCAGAGGCATAATACATTGAAAATTTGAGTCTTCAGAAAAAATGCAAAAAGAATTATGACTGATATTGAGTTTACTAGGTGCAATAATTAAAATAGGACTTTAAAATTTCCCTGCATAGATTTCAAAACGCTTTAATTTAAACAAATGTCTTTTGAAAATTCTTAAATTTTCAATTTTGGAGTTAATCAAGTTTTTAGTGATTTGCTTTTATAACTTTCCTAAGAATATTTATTTACAACTTTTTAATTATTTTAAAGTTTATTTGAAAAATACGAAATAAGAGTAAATTTAAAAATCTTTATTAAGTAATTATTGTAAATTAAATAAATTTTTTTAAAATTTAGATTAAAATTCATTTAACAGTTCCAGTATGAATGATTATAACTATTACTAAACTATTCTTAGCTAAGAATAAATTTATGATATCTCGTTACTTCCAAATCATTGATAAAATATCTCCACATATTTTTGCTTAGCTTTTAACAATTAGTAGTTTTAAAATTCAATATAACAAATGTGGTGATATGATTCAAGTGCCATTGTTTTAATATTTTTAATAACCATTAGAGATTGACAATACAGCTAATTGAGTTTCATTTGTTGGAGAAGTTTTTACAGAAAACTAAATTTATTTTGTCTATCGAAACTTTTAAACAATTTGAATTTACAAGTTCCATGGATTATTAAACAATGGTTATTGTTTCAGTGATACATCAAGAGTTGTTCATACAAAAACACAAGAACAAAATTTTGAATCACAATTTTTAAAGCATTTCAATTATTTGAAGAGTTAGCATAGTTTTAATGTTAATATTATTATAAAATATTAACATTTACTATTAGCTTTTCGTTTAATAAATTTCGTCAAATAATTATTGCCTCGTTGTGTCGCTATTATCAAACTTATTTCAATTATAAATAATTATTATAAAAAACGGTGGGTTTCGTTATTAAAATAAGTTATAAATTTGATTAAAATAGAGCTCCATAAAATTATTTATTTAAATTATAAAATTCTTATTTTCTAAATTTAAAATATCTCAATACATTAAAATAATAAATGATGCCTGTACTTTTCGAATATAAACAGTGAACCTTATTATAATTCACTACAAATTTATTTATACTAGGTAGAAATGTCACATGAGAATCATGATTTTAAATATCAAATGAAATCGTTTCTTGACATAGGGTTATGATTTCAGGAAATGATATCCTTGCCAATTTTGATTCAATTTCTTCCAACTTGCTGGTAGAGTACTGCTTGTATACATCACAAGAACACATGAGTCGCTACCTTCATCAAAGAAAAATGACTTGCAATTATCTTCTCCAACACATCTACATACAAATGTTAACACATTATTTGATTTAATAAGAATTTTTTCCGTGATGCCCAATGTAGTTTGCTTTTCGAATAAACGTCTTTGTAACAACCAGTTTCTTCACCATCGTTATAGATATTCAAATCGCTTCTTTCGAAATGTTTTGAATCAGCCTTCGTAGAATTGTCTTTTACACATACTATTGATTTAGAACTATTACACGAATAATCATTAAAGCCTTTTGAAGTATACACTGAACAATCTTCTCCGTTGCCACCATTATTTGGTTCCGTTCTATCCCACAAATGTTTCGTATCCAAAGTCAAGGATCCATCAATATTCAACCATTTTGTTTTATTCGTGTATCTTTCATTTAATAAATCTGTCATGCCTGCAAAAGAAATTTTTTTCTTTGACTAACAGTTCCAAATTATTTCAATTTCTGTATCCAAAGCTAGTCTTCCTCCAACGGAATAACAAGTTTCACATGATTCACAGAACGTTTTTTGCATATTTGTTGATTGATAAATACACAATGATTCACATTGTTGGTAATTGATCGGACATGCTGATAATGCAGAATCCACATGATAAAATAATATGAAAAGAAATGTTATCATTTTAAAAACGAAACAAATTTGTATCAACTAAAATTGGAAAAAGAAACATTTTTTTTTAAATTATTGCAAAATTTAAAAAAAAATTATTGAATATGGAA
>JBBMOY010901088.1:0-11117 GCA_037951405.1 Platydemus manokwari
TGTTAATCTTAATAAAATTACAAACCGTAGTTTTAAAGAAGATAAAATTTTAATGGGGAAACCAATTTGTTTATATATTTATAATTAATTAGAATAATTACTATTTAATTATGGAAATTGAATTATTTTTTGTATATTTTAAAAAGTATAATTTAATTTTCCAAATTCAATCTGAAAATTAATTATTTTCAATACAAGTTCGATTTTGGTTTGAAAATTAAATTTTGTAGTCGAATCCGAATAATATTTAATTTATGTTTTACCTTTATTAAATTTTATACAATATAAGCAAATGAAATATGATAAACAATTTATGGCTATGCCGATAATTTTATATTCATTCAAACAATTAAAATAATTAGTTGATCAATTTTATTAATTTTTTAAGAATATTGTTGACAAATAATCGTTTTTCGTAATCAGCAATCAAATGACCTCAAAAATAATCGACTTATACTTCACAAATTAAATTAGTAAATACAATTTGTTTTAATGAATAATATTGCTTTTGTAAAAAAAGGATTTATGATAAATTAAACTTGTTATGAATAAGTTGTTCTCATTAAATATTTTATTTGAAATAATCTGCCACTCTGACTTCAAGTGACCTTATTTATCTTTTAAAATGAAATTTATTTTTCATACTTTATCACCAGCCTATATACCCGTAAAGTTAGACATTGGATGTAGCGAAAATGTAGGAATAACTTAAATTTAAAATTTTTGTAAATAGAAAAGATAAAACTTTCTCAGAAACAATAAGCGATTATTATTCATGGAAATAGAAAAATACTAGACTGGTGACCAACCATTTTTTGTACATATTATATAAATTGTACTACAATTTAAATAAATAATATTTACCACATTATTTTACGACTTAAATTTAGTAAAAAGAAATTTTCCAAAAGTTCACCAAAAACAGCAGAGTGAAATAAAAAAACAAAGTAACAAAACGAAATGAGAGAATTTTAAAAAGAACAATCATCAAATATTACCATTATTACAATGTTTTTTCTTTCCGAAAATTTTATTTTGTTTATATTTATTAAGTTCTTGCAATATCGATTGATGTAAATCTTTGTTAAATAATTCAAATGATTGAGATACTCGAATTGAATTATAAGAATTTTTCACCTATATTGTTGTTTCATTAACAGATAATTAATGTTAAAATCAGTCAATGTTTTCGATGCCGACATTAAAAGTCAATTTGTCTTTCCATCCTACATCCTCAAAAACAATCAGGCTATTATATGTTCAGGATAAATATTATTATTGCGTTTACATCAAGTTTCCGTTTAAAATATCCGATGAAAGTGTCAGAACTGACAATTAACATGGGAAAACACTATTTCTTAAACGAGTATTTACTTTCAATGATTTCAGTAACAAAGCAATTCATTGTTATCAAAAGATAATTAGAAAATTGTTAAAATAATGATAAACCATTCAATAAATTTCCACAAACAATGTTAACCCTAAAGCTATTATCTAAATAAGAAACTTGCTAGGAAACGAATTTTGGAAATTTGTTTAAGTATGTATTATGACTGATATAAAACCAATTGAAAAATAAATTCCCACTTCATTTGACGAAATATTTTTCTCTCAATAAATAAATTAAAATAAACATTGGAAAAACTTAATAAATATTTTATTGAGCACTTTTACGAATAAATATGATTACAATTCGTCTTGTTCGTTAATGAAAACAGTATCATCTGGTGGACCAAAACCCTCCTGATAAAATAAGCTAACTTATTCAATGAAATATAACATGTTTTATTTACTTCTGTTTCATACAAAATGTCAAATATTTTTTGAATAAATTTTGTGACGGGATCCATGTCTTGACAAAGAATCTCTATGTCACGGAGTTTATTAAAATAAAAGTCCCTTTCTTTCATTAAACCGTCAATTATGTTTTTATCTTCCGCAGACTTAAATAAAAAATTAAAATAAATTCTTGATAGATATGTACAAATCAACAATAAATTAATTTTAAGAATATCACATTAGTGATTGACCTTAATAATATTACAATGTCGAGATGATTAAACCTTTCATGAATTTATTTTAAAAAGAATTTCTAAATTAAAAAATAATCATTGAAATTCGGATTATGATTTTGAAATTCATATTAATAATGTAGTAAATGAACGAAATATGAATAAAATATTTAAATAATTATTCTTAATTATTGTAGCATTTAGTCTCGTTGGAAAATTTTATTCAATCTTATTGGAGTATAAACATTATTATTCATTCTTAGTGCGAGAATTTTTAATTAATTTAAATTTTTAATGATTTAATTCAAAATTTATATAAAAATATATTAATTTGTTTATATAATTGCATTTAAATATATAATTTGATGTCTTGACTTTTCAGTTCGTTTTAAATGCGTGCTTTACAAAATAATAGCGGCAATCAGGGACTGGAAATTATAGAAGTAGGTACTAATAACACATAGAGAATATATAAAGAAGCTGTAGAGAAAATATAAAGGAGGTACAAAAAGAAAAAAGCTAGATAAAATAAAAATAGATTTTTATGCAGATAAATATGTAGAGTATCTCATACAGAGACGATTAAGAATACAAATAAAATCGAAGATTTTAAAGAATGGGGTATGAGGATTTCTAAATGGATTAATTTTTTAAAGATTTATTCAAAATTTATATAAAAATACATTAATTTGTTTGTATAATTGTATTTAAATATATAATTTGATGTCGTGACTTTTCAGTTCATTTTCAATGCGTGCTTGATGTATTAATACCGGATTACACTTAATATTTTGAAAAATCTCTAAGTTGAAAAAATTAAATCCATTTTTAAATCATAACTCAACCTTATTTGCCATGTAATTAAAGAAGATCATATCTAAGCAACTTAATTTATATAAAATAATTCGAATTACTTTCTTCGTAAAAGACGTTATATATATTTAAATATATTTCAATTACTTAAGGAGTACCTTATAAAAATCTTATTTTATATAAATTATGCAAACTGCCGTAACTCTGCGTTGAATACCAAACTCTAAATTAGCCCTGAAACAGAACTAGTTAAATAAAAAACCTTGACATTCAAATTTTCAATAGCTTTAGTAATTTGAATTATTTCATGAATATCATTTCGTGAGCAATTTTTACGATTTTCACACTCAGACGAATGTATTATTTGAAGACCTATTCGTAATTTGAATTTGATTTTCGATTAATGAATTTTAGTTTACTTGACTTTTTCGAATTGAATACTTTTGAAATAGAAGTGGAATGCCACGAATCACCGTGTGGTTTTGAAGTATTATCCTTTAAAGGTTTTTGCGAATAACCTTCTTCTCTAGCTTTAACTGCATTGTAATCATGGCCGTCATAATTTGCATCGAAAAATCGTTTAAACCACTGGACGAATTCAAAATTATCTTGAAACTTTCCTTTTACTAATCTAGCCACTGGAGCTTCCTTTATTTATATTTTTAAAATAAAAATTAACTATTGAAAATTTTCATATATTTATGGTTATCCAATAATATTTTTGAAAATTATTAATATTCTTTTATGTTTATTTTTTTAAACTTACTATTTCAATTTTTTTTGTTTTGTGTTAAAGAATAAGAAATAAAAATGAAAATAAAATATTTCAGATAAATAATAAATGAATTATTATTATCTATCTTTAATTTTTAATTAAGATAATTTTCAAAAATAATATTTTGTGTAATATTTTAAAAAAAATTGCATTTAATATTATAAAAGTTATGTTGTAAATTATTAAATTTAACTTTGTCTACTCCATGTTTTTTAAAAAGAGATTGGAGCACTTTGAAATTACTGATAAATTCATGTTCTAGTTTGGTATTGAATTTGACTTTTTTAAAATAAAGCGTCCCTAAAGATTCATTATAATAAAAGAATTTGATAATTTTGAAACCTGGAAATAACATATCCATTAACTGACAATAAATGGCTCCTAAATAATAAAAAGTATTTCATTGATGTGGGAAAAACAATAAAAAAATTTAACTAACGAAAGTGATAAAAAATTGTAAGTTCTTACCTCCAGATAATTCTTCTATTTTAGTTATTTGCAAATCTAAAGTAGAATTAATCCAAGCTATGATTGAATTTCTGTTTAAATGCTCAAAAACTTGATTTGTGTGTGGAACATTAATGGCTTTTTTTGCCATATAAATAGTATATTAAATTTATTATATAATTCAATATATTTATTATGTAAAACAAAAGAATATTTAATAATTGATCTGCTATTAAATATTCTAGAATTACTTATAAGTTTAAAATAGTTATGTCGAAATTTTCATTTAACTTTCATTCAAAAATAAATTTGCTTTGTATAGCAATTTATTTGCTATATTTATACTCTACCTTTTTTCCCAATTCGTAGTTGTTTATTAAATGATTTAAAAATATTTGTAACATTTTTTACATCAAATTTCTTTATTATTCAAATGTTAATTAATCTTATTGACTAATTAATTTATTGTTAAGGTTAATAATGTTATAATATTTATTATGTACGCCAGTGGGTCAGAAAAGAGACAAAGTGGTTATAATGAATCATTGGAAGCAAGACACCTGTAAAGGAAATAAGAATTTTATTATCTTCCTCATTCAAGGCATACAAATATTTCTCATTCTAAAAGCCTTTGGCAGTTTTTGTATTCTTTTAACTCTTATTTAACTTTCGTTTTTCCTAAATAAATTTTAAAATATTAACCGACTTATTATCACGTTCATTGTATTTCTAACACATCGAATAATTATATTAACATATTGTTGTGTTCATTTAGTACCAGCCTTCTTTGTTGCAGTGGGAGAAATAATCCATGTTGGAACAGTCAAAAATTTATAGAGTTTCAACCTATAATTATTTCAGTAATTTTCCGGTAAATACATTCTGATACACGTTACGGAAGCCCCGCAAATCCCCAAATTAATTAATATAACTACTATAAATTTTGTACATTTATATTTTATGGTGAGTAACAACTATTGTGCCTATGATATTTTTTGTGCCGAAATAAAACTATATTAAAGATGTAAATCATGGAAGAATAGAAGAAAGTTAAACTGCATTGTAAATGAGTTATATTAGAGAATTTGCCACGGCTAAGAGTTTTGTGAGATTTCTAGAGATATTTACAACAAATTGGGAATTATATGTTATTCCTGTTAATCATAAAAGTTTGTAAGAAACACTTGATATTGCTAAAAATGTACATTTTCAAATTGCATAACTACTTTGGAGTAAACAATAAGCAATACTTATAAATTTGAAGCAGCATTTATAATCAGCTATGATAAAATAAATCAAACATTAAAATAAGCTTTTAGAAATATCCTTTTATCTTTTTTTTAAAGAAAAAATAGCATATTTCAGAAACAATAACTAAAATATCAATCAGATTTTATTAACACTTTTAAAAATAAATAATACATATTTTCATTATTAGAAATTTATGTTAATTATTTTTCAAATAAACACTTGAATGAGTGTAATCATTTTCAGTATTGTCTCTTTTATTTACTTTAATCCTATGAGAAATATTACCAATATTTGCATTTAAATCGGTTTCAGTTAAAGTACCTAAATCAGTATTTTGATCTTCTTCTTTGATCATAGTTGGTGGAATTTTTTCCTGATCTACAAAAAGAGCGTCCTGGTAGTCTAATTTCATTCGTACTATATCATCAATTGCATTTTCAAATTCTACCTCTTCCATTCCTTCACCTAAATACCAATGTAAATACGAACGTTTTCTATAAAGTAAGATGAATTTTTTTGATTCTTGCTTCAATTTATTCATTATAGTAGAATGGTTAGATAACATCAATATTGATTTAGGTGGTTGAGAAATACTAGAGGAAAATGTATGAAGGGCTGGGAAATTTGTTTGAGTTATTTTGAAACCAGTTGGACACCAGTCAACCCAATGAAACTTGTTTTGTTTTTTTAGAATACGGATTGCTCCAACAATATCATTTACAGCATGACATCCTCTGTATATTAATATGGAAGACATGAAAAGACCATTGCTTAGATTCTGACTTAAAAGATTATTATTTTCATCAAATAGTGTCAACGTCAAATCGCTGCATGAATATGGCTGTCTATCTGTCACTTCGTTTGAATCGAAGGGAGTATAGCTCATCATCGGAAAATTAATTCTCGGATAAGGAATTAAATTCGTTGATATTTCACTCAAAGTTCCGGTTAAAGATCCTTCAAATCTTAAAGGAGCTGTGACAGTAGAAAATACTGGTGTTAGAATCTTATTTATGTTGTGATAAGTAGGCCTAGTAATATTTAGCTTCTTACTAATGTTATATAAGCTTTCATTATCGACAATAAAATTTAAATCTTCTGAATTATATGCCTTGCTCAGTCTCATTATTGTATTATAAGGATCAACCACACAATTACTTAATGTTTGACCTGGAACAATCAGGCTACCAATTGACATTTTACCACTGTACTCAACCATAGCGCGCTCTAAAAAAAGGGCGAATAATCCACTACCAGTGCCACCCCCTGTACCAGAATAACCGATAAATCCTTGAAAATTATCACAACTTTCAACAACATATCTGCATTTATCCACAAGTGAGTGAAGCATTTTATAACCTATTGTGTAAAAGCCTCGACTGAAATTATTTGCTGCATCCTCTATGCTAGATATTAAGAGATCTGGGTGAAATAATTTCCGGAAATATCCAGTGCGAATCTCATCTAGAATTTTAAGACCAAGATTTATGACAACAGCATATCAAACTTTCAAAAACATAAAATATTTCAAATCAAACATTAATTTTTGCTAATTCATTTGTAATTAATTTTAAAAAATTGATGTCTGGAGCTGTTAGGACATTTGAAATAGGCAATCAATGTATCATCATGATGAAGTTTAAAAATTTAATCTCTGATCTAAATTTTCCATTTTTCGCCAAGTTTAAGTTAGCAATTTCAATGTAGCATATACATGTGTGTATGTCAACAAAACACAAAATAATTATTTTGAAAATTAATTATATATTTGAAATCTATATCATGCAAAAATATTGGTTCTAATTTTATGAAACTATTATTTAGCTTTAAATTTTTCCTAATTAGATAATGTATTTTTACTTTTTATGGATTGTTAAAGTTTTACTTACATGAAGTTAAAATATTCAGAATATTTGTAAATGCAATAATAATTGATTTACAAACTGTGTTGATTTAAGAAATTTTTTACATTGAATTCTTCGTTAAAAATAATAACATAATTTCTTAAATTATTGTTATACTAATGCATAAAATCAAAATACCTACTACTGTTGGCTCCGTATCAACTAGTAACGTTCTTGGAATAAAACGTCTACTTGGACCGTCATGAAAGAATGTTTTCAAAGCGTTTGTTTCCCAGCATTCAGCATTTTGATAAGGCATTTCTCCAGTTGATGATATATTGTGTTCTGCAGTAATAGTTTGCCACATAGCATCTCCGATTTGAATTCCAGCTTGACCAAAATGTAAGCTGATTATTTCTTTTGTCATGCTCATTATATTCGGACTTAAAAATATATTAAATATTGAATTTCAAATTATCTTCAAATTAATCATTGATTTCAAACATCAACTCTATTTAGCTTATTTTTTCTACTTTATACTACTATTACTCAGAATTATGCTTATTTGGTAACCGCGCAAATGTTTCACGGCAACACGCTTGAAAAATATGTGCTTTTATCCATAAAATCACAGAAAATAAGCCAATTGACAAAAGGAGAAATCTCAGTAATAAATCTTTATTTTTGGGATTGATTTATGATTGTATTTTTTAACAATAAATTTAATATAATAGAAATTGTAAAAAATATAATCTTAAAAAATTATTATCCTAGTAATTACAAACATGTCAAGTTTATTGACATGATAAGGAGTGTTAACTTCAGTAAGCTTTCATCAATTATTATATATAAAATAATTTTAGATGAGAAAGTTTTTGTGCTCCCAGGAATACAATAAATGAATTGTTGTTCGCTATTCTAGATCTAGATAAATTTCGTTACATAATTTCTTCATCTCTTTTATCTGTCTATCATTGCGAATAAAAATGAGCAAAGCATTGGATTGATCAGAAATTAATATAAAACTTAAGCTGATTTTAGATTGTTATGAAATAGTTTAAATTTTCCTTATTATACATTTGTTCATGCATCCGTAATAACTTCAGTCTCAGAGTGCTGCGTATAAAATGAAGCGAAGGTGGCTCTAAATATTTATTGTTCAACATTTTTTTAACACAATTTGTCAAAATAAACTCAACTTGAAATGGCTTCTACTGGCAAAGAGTCTCCTTTACATCGTCTTATAAAGTTGGGCATGCGTATGTTCTTGCGTGTTTCAATTTAATTTTCGGGTTTTCTGATTTTCTACACCCGATATTGGTCAATCCCCACATTGTGTTGTTGTGGATTTATGTTTTTCTACTGAATTTGAATCTTTAATTAAATCATATCTGATTGACTGGTTACCGTACTTGTATGGCTATATAGGCATATATATGTGTATAACGTCGAAACAAGAGTTTGTGGCTTTTATCTATATTCAACAAAAGGAGCCACTGATACGAATCACTTCTAAATGTACTTAAGCGAAATACCAGTAATATTAAGCTATCAGATTAAAATTGAACTTCTCAAAGTCTGAATCTCACTTACATGCATTTGTGAAATTTTAGAATTATATTAAAACTAGTAAAATAGCATTATCAATCCTAAAAAATCTCATTCCGATTTTATATTTAAATCTTGAATCAAAGATTAAAAGTACAGGAAACAATCCAAAGCAGTAGGATGCAAAAAAATTCGTACTTGATGTTTATTAAAAATTACCTCAAAGCACATATAAAGAATAAACCCACACTAAATTACGGTAAATATATAGTTTACCGATGGACTCAGTGAAAAAGAGAAAAATGGCCCTAACTTTAGTAACTTCTCATTTCTCATCAATTATCTGGTTGCTCTATCCTATGCCTGCTCTGAATTTCAGCAACATGCGAAGACACTTAATAATATCTTTTAACCGGATCAAGTTTATGTCAAATGTATCAAGAAATAGCTCAAAACAAACAAGCACTGAACACTATACCAATTCCTCTCTCTTTTGGATTGGAAATGTGATCAATGTATACAAATATAAGTGAAAATTTTTCAAGTTTCAAAGTCTATACTATGTTCACTATGAAAGCCTGCTTGGCTATCCGTTTTGGCTACTCGTCAAACTCTCAATTCAAAACAGCTTTTGGTGCACTACAAAAATCAAATGTAGCTGCAGTCTACAGCTAACCAAATTGCACTATTGTCATCCGACCTATTATATTTATGACATATATTAATCTGGGATTTTATTAGCCATTTATTTCATTAATTTCTTACTTCGCCTGAATTATAACATTTGGATTTCTAATTTATTTCTATTAAATTAATTTTAGTGGAACTCTATTTCGTAATTTATTATTTCAAAATTGTGATATTATTCCGGAAATGCGATTACAATATTACCTCTACCCAATTATTTCATAAATAAAATTGTGATGCTGATTAAATCATTTTATCGTTATACACTTACATCATAACTGATAGTTACAATTATACATCCATTCATCAAAATGTTGATTAAAAAATACAATTATTTTAAATAAAAACTGGTTGTCTATTTTTCACGCTATTGTTTATGTTTTAATCTCCTTCAATTTTTCCGAGATTCCCCTAATTCCAAACACTGACAACAAGTTATTTTACTTTTAATCAATGAATGAATACAAATCAATTATATGTTGGGGTTTCTAAAATATCAGACTTTGAAAAAACACTTTTAGTTGACAACCATAATATTAAAAATCGACTTTAAGATCAACCCGTATCCTGAAAAATAAAAGATAGAATAAAACCCCCATAGTAATTATTCAATTTCATTCAACGCATAGTGGTACATTAATAGTAACAAACTGGAATGCTGCCCAAATTTTGAATAATTGATCCATTATTTCCTTTGGGTGGGTAATCAGTATAAAAGGTATTTATCAACTAGTGTTTTTGTCCTTTTATTATAAACCACTAATATTTTATTCGAAAAAATCATTTGTTCATAATCAATTTGCAGAAGTTAAGACGATTCAATTGTCTTATTCAGTTAAGAAGTTTATTCTCTGTAATTCCACAGAAAGGAAATAGTAATATTCTAAGTTGCTTTGTGTAAAGCCACATATTTGAAAATCTAACTGCATATTCTTCCTATTAGTCGAGCATAGCTCATATATCTTGAAAAGACATATCCCCAATATTAAGAAGTAGCTTGTTGATCGACGATTTGCTATCCTTATTTATTTCACAGAATTACATCGCTTAAGCGCATATTAATAAAATCAAAATCACTTCGCTGTATAAAGATATTGGATTTGCATCCTTTAATAGTAATAAATATTATAATGTTAAAATGAAATTTGCTGTTCATTTGGAAGTTAGCCTTCAAGATTTCCAGATTCCAATGATAAAATTACCATCGTCATTCATCACCTTTTGTGAATATTTATAAAAATTTCAAGTTAAAAGAGACTGATAAAATCATTAAAATCCCAGTTGAGATAGTGAGAGAGGCATTAACGGAATTTAAGCTAGGAAAATCATTATCTACGTCATTACACTTATCTCCATATAAGTTTTGAACTTCTAGTCAAAGAAAAATCAATTAATTAAGGTCTAATTGCTACATTAGAGTTAAACAGACACAGTAGTCCTATAACTTATTGATACCCAAACCATCAACTTAGTACATACAACTTCATAAGTAATATTAACCCTCGTGGTTTTTACGTTATCAACGATAGTTCTTCAAATTTCAGTTTTTGTGAAATTGTTGTAGGAAACTACTTTTATTTTAAAGGAATAGTTAAATAAAAAATATTAAAACAACAATTTCAAGAAAATGAAAATTTGAAGATCTATCGATTGTAACGTTAAAACCATTTGAGCTTAATAACAAACTGAATAAAATACTAGAAAGGAAGAGATGATTAACCATAATTAAGAAAATTAAAT
>JBBMOY010902199.1:0-11112 GCA_037951405.1 Platydemus manokwari
ATGATATCTATTAGTGTTCAAAAAACAAAAATAGATAATGAAAAAATCGTTTGTATAAAAATTGATTTTTTCAAAAGTAACACACATTTTTTTTCGAATATTTAAACAAATCTTAGATTTACCTGACTTAGATAAATAAAATGATTATTTTCGCTACTTTAAATATTACTTTCTTTATCAATGAATAACACCGGTCATTCAAATATTGGAGTTTATGCTTAGAATTTATTCTTAAACAATGTAAGGAATATCATGCTATGGATTGGATAGAATACAATTCTCACACTCAAGTGCAAAACGATTGTGAAGTTGAGTGAAATGGTCGTGTGTAAAAATCCACCAATTATAAAACGACTCAATTGTAATTGAGAGATTCTTTGCCATATTTATACCAAATAAATATTTCGAACCGATCTATCAGTGAACTTTGTGCTGGAATTGTCAATAGTTCAATTATCAAAATCTCGTGACCTCTACAAAGGATAAGCTCGAAATCTTTAACCGTCAACATCATCATTGAACAATATTATTTTTATATGAATTCCAAATAGAACATAATCGATAAGTGATCGAGTAAAAAATTATTGATGAAATTAATGCTCATGATAATATCAATTCAATCATTCCATAATATTATACAACACCCTTGTAATGATAACTTAATCTCAACATTAAAACTTCAATGAAATGTATGAAAATCATCGATGAAAACAATTGGTCAATTTAGCTGCTACTCAATAATCGGAAGTATTTGAAATGAAGGATTAATGAATTCTTTGGTAAACTCTATTTAATGGCATACAATATAATATCTGGAGATAACCATCAATCGTTATTAAATCATCATCATTGTCAATATCTTCATTATTATTATCGCCGACATTATTATAGTTAATATCATAAACATAAGTATTCTTCGTTGTATCGATCTGTTACTATCACATATATAAACTTTTATTAATAATACTAATCCCATTACCAGACCAATGTGACAGTGAATGTCTACGTGGTAAAATTAAGTAAGCCCATGTGGATATTTGTAATGTTCCATAAATGCCAACGCCTAATGCGATGACATCATACGGCGTGATTCATGCTGTATTCCAAACTTAAAAGAAAACTAACATCGGTTACGATCAACATAGCTTGTGATAACATTTTGATTAAAAAAAAACGATTCGATTTGTTGACCAAAATGAATTTAACAACAAACACAACAATCACAAACATATATTTATTTAATGAATCAATCCGGACTGCTTTGTCATTCAAAATTGGCTTCAACGTTAAACATCGATGGTGAAATATTGATGAAAAAAACCCATTGATTTTTATCACGAATCATTTATCATTGAATTATATCGATTTTATTGTTTTTATTATTGATTTTATTGATTGAAATTATTGATTAAAAATGACTAATAATTTCAATTTATAAATTTCATCAATGATTTTAGAACATTCATAATAATCGATACAATAATTGTAATAATAATTATTATTATTATTGTATAATATCCTAAGCCTTAATTAAACAAAAAAAATAATTCTGACATTATCATGTGTGAATGGCAACGCTCATGTTGTCTTCCTATAATCGATCAAAGCGTTTTTCTCAGTCGAAAGCAAGTCAGTATAATTGATAAAAGAATATTTTTGCAGTAGATATTGCTGGAGTGTCCCAATTAACCGAAAGCAAATGCATGAACTCTAATCATGAATTTTTTATTTAAAATAAAATGATCACATTGCTTTTATCCAACAGTTGGGATGGGTTTTTTTTATCGAAGTAATTATATGAGTCGATCATTACGCTTATAGATAATATTAGTGTTCAAATTGTAATTCCGCCTCGTGTTACAATTGAATGAAAGAAAATATAATAATACAATATTGATCGCACACAATCGTTTTGATGTTGATGAAAATATTGTCAAGAATAAAATCATGAATATATCAGACAAGGAACTTCGATGAAGGCTAAAATGTTATTTTTTTCATGAATATTCGAGAACTATTCCACTAATCATGCCCCGCACGACAAGAGCGAAAAATTTTTATTCGTGCAATAAAAGACTTTGTGCTCAGCTTGGATAATTTTCATAACACTCGGCTACGTCTAATCCATTCCTATTAGTGAACAAATACAGAAAATACACTGTCAAATATTAGTAGGAAGTTGTTTTGGACTTGTAAGTCGCTATTGCTTCAAGAAGCACACATTGAAAACGACCGGAAAGGTCATGTCACAAGATCATGTATTATTATTAAAATTATTTCAATAAATTGGTATTTTTTTATATCAAAGTATAAAATGCTTTAACTTTTAAAATTCCCACAGGACTGATTTGATAACTCATTGCAATATCAGAATTAATTCGAAATAAAAAGTATCTCTCTCAATTAGACGCACTGGCTAATATAAAATTTGATGAATATAAAATTTGACTTCGAACGTCTTATTATTTTTCAGTCCAATTTATCGACCAATCCAAAATTAAAGTACAAGCTTAACTATGGCAACAACTTTTGTAATTTTGAATTTATATGAAATTTTTTCTTTGATCATAACAAATACAGGATTGGAACGAAGGTCTTGTCCAATAGAAAATAATATTTATTTAATCAATAAAGACAACATGTAAATTGAGAAATATAAACAAAACATGAATCGTCTGTAAATCTAAAAAAGTTCCATTTCCTTCACGATAACGCTCGACCGTATGCAGCAGGTTGAACTCAAAATAGGCTTGCTGAGATCGGATTTACGGTAATACCATCATACTCCCCACGCCTTGCCCATTCAGACTATCCCATATTTTATCCAATGGGAAACCCACTTCGTGGAAAAAAGTATCTCTACGAAAACAGCATAAAATAACTTCCAGAACGCTGACAAAAGTGTGTGGACCTTAAAGGTGACTATTTTCAACATTTCAGATTTACAGACAAATGATCTTTTATTTATATTTCTGAATTTACATATTGTCTTTATTGGTTAAATAAATATCATTTTCTATCATACAAGACTTTCGTTCCAATACTATATTTACCACAAGGGAACATTTTCTCTTTAAAATATTTAACATACGACCGAAGAAAATATAAAACGATAAAATAAAATCATGAATTAAATGATATGGGCAGGATATTAATAATAGACATTGAGTATAACAATCATTAAATTATGAGATACTCACAATTGGCTTTAAATTAGCATTTCGAATGGGTGAAGTAACGCAGCTACTAAATTGAAGGGATAAATTACTGTTTCTGTTCGAATTTGCTGGAGTATATACAGATGGCACACCACAAACCGGGCAACTGGGCCTTTTGCGTTTAATAGCTGCATATGTGGGATCATAATCATTTGAACTAAGATCATCGCTGCTTAAAATATCCTGATGACTGCCACAACAGCAATGTGAATATTCGGTACTCGATCGTTGAAATTTATAAAGTTTTGTTGGTGACGGTGAAACAATTTCAAAATGTTCTCTCGATAAAGTGGATTCGTTACAAGAGACAAAGTTCTGCGGATCAACCTCCGCTTCATCTGGTTGTTTCAGTTCGTTGTAGTTCTCAGATTCTGTTATCGAAGCAATCTCAGGTTCGACAATAGATTCGTTGAAATTGGGTTTATTTGAATCGGGGTGGACCGTTTTAGGAATAGGTGGCAACTCTCGATCGATGTGACTTGTTCTACCAGCCTCATGGCTATTTAATGATAAATACTTTATAATTTATTAAATAAAAAAAATTAAGAATACGAATATATATATATGTGTGTGTGTGTGTATAATATCAATTTTTCTTTCTTAACATATATTCCGATTAGGTAAAATAGATTAATAGTATTTTTAATTTTGATTTCTTCTGATAGTCATGAATGGTTAATAAAATCCATTTTCTGGATGAAAAACTATATCCTTAACACTCAATCTGTTAAAAGAAAAAACTTGATTGTTATGATACAACATGATATTTCTTAGTACCAGCTTAATACAGTTGAAAGATAGAGAAATCTCTGAACAAAATAATAAGAAAGGTATAAAAAACATGTACAAAACCTAATTCATCCAAAATTGGTATTCAGATTTGAACAAGTTCAGTAAAATGGTTTATTAGAGTCTCCCACTCAACTAATTTCCTTTCATTTTGTCGTGTAATTAAATTCGTGTTCAAAACAATATCAATTATTTTAAAAATCTTATTGGTCGACTCGTCTGAAACAGATTTTCAGAGAAAAGTAATAATATTCAACAAAATAAACGAATGATAAAAAAAACAAGTATAAATGATTATTAAATCATGGCTAATAGGATGTCTTTCATCATTAAGTATACCACAGGGATAGTTAATTAAAATTTTCGATGATTTGACTGAACAAAAAAGAAAATTATCCACATGCAGCTATACAAATGGATTGGGAGTGTTTTTAATTGTATTAGTTGCATCAAATATAAACCCACAGTAAAATCCTCCTCATTAGTAATACGATAATTTCCAAATTATCTAATACAAGAACCGACATGATATAATTACCAATAGGTTAAGTTCGTTAGCATCATATATAGATGGGTAAAAAAACAAGACTCGTCAGCATTTGATTTCACCGAGTGATTTCAATTTTGTGTCTCAGATAGATAGCTAGTGGACTGCAAACAAGATTCATACAGTCATCGATTTTTTTGATTGCAGCACAATTAGTTTAATAACGTGATAGAACATCAATATTTTATTTCGCCAGTATTTGAATAGTGAAACTGGGGATAATAAATTCTCATTAAAGCAATATTGAGCAAGATCCATAATGATATGTGATGATTATTATTACATTTTTTTTTACCACAGTGAAACTCTATGAAAAAAACATCATTCTAAAAAAATAATTTGATTTAATTGGGAATTTAACGAACATATTGGAATAAATAATCATTTTTCCCATGGAAATACTGAAAAATAAAATTTTAGAAAATTTATATAAAAAAATAAACATAAACATGGTCTCCACGACGCGGTGGGAAAATCCCTCACAATATTGGTTAATTTCGCTTTTTGCTGTTATGATTGAATATGAACGAGAAATCTATCTCAGTCCATTGTTAACGGCAACATCACTGTCAGGAACAAGCTTAAAGTTGTCGAAATGCTATAAAACGGGCCAATTACAATTCCTTTGAGATGTAATTAGGTTTGGAATTTTAAGTTCTTTTTAGAATAAAAGGATGGAGCAAACTAGATTATAAATATAGTTTTTTGAATAAATGCCATTTATAATAATGGGGAATATCATATATAGGGTTTGAACCATCGAAGATAAGTACACGACAATCAAAAATTGGATAAAACCAAGATGATTTTTAGAATTGTGCAGGAATTCCATAGAAGAATTTCTAAGATGACCCAATCATTATAACAAAAATAATGTTGAAAAAGAGAATTGGTACTCCTTGCAATTTTTATGGTACATGTTAGTCTTTTGAAACCATTGGAACAGTTCTTGTATCACCAGAAAGTTGATATTAGCCATATACATTTTATTCAAGATATTACAAGATATTAAAACAACAAAGAATACACGCCCAACAGTTGATAAAAACTGATGATACTGTTATAAGAAATCCATTCTACAAGCCATTAAGAAAGAGATTTATTGGTCCTTTCACCATGATAGATATGATATGTAAATAGACTTTCAAATTGTATTACCCAAGACTAAATGAGGATGAATGAAAATCAATTGTTAAATTCAGAGCTCTTCGAAAAACATTGGAAAAAAACGAAAGAAGGAACAAATAGACAAATCAAAAGCAAAAAGCCTGTATCAGATCATGTAAAATTTATTACCGTGGGGTAATAAACAATGAGAAACAGAAATAAAGGTAAAAGTAAATCACTGAAACAGGAAACCATATAAATATATATATATCGACATTGAAGATATGGGTGCGATATATTATTAACATTTTCCAACCATGAATAATTTATATTCCTAGTTGAAATAAATAATATTCATATAGAGATAATACATAGATAAATACTGAAATATGATCATGATATTAGTTTAATAATATTGAGAATTTAATGAAACCTTGCTGTTTGATTTCATATTCCAGAATCATACCTCATTATAAATATACGTTTACATATGAGGTAGCAAAAACATGAACTACTAAATTAATTCTTATCATAATTGATAATGAACATGATCTACAACACTAAATAAATTTGCGATTATTTCATAAAATACCGCATTAATTGTTTTATAATTCGTCATTGACTCTATTTTATTGCAACGAGTTATATTAAACAAAAATTTTTCGTTGTTGATATAATTATAACTGTTTAGTGTACTTAAACAATGTAATCTAATTGTCATTTAATTAAATAATATTAATATATTAAATTAATTATAATAATTAATGACTAATAATTTAATCTTTATTTAATTGCTACAAACCCCACAATAACCGTCTGTGGGATATGGGTTCTTGTAAGAAAATATCCGTGTAGAAAATTATATTTTAAAAATAATATTGATAGGAGTTTATCGTAAAGGAAACGTGAGATATCATTTTAATGGAAATAATTCTTGCAATCAAAACATAATGAAAACAAAATTGTTAAAAGAAAGATTAGCAGAATTTATTCTTAACTATCGAAACTTTAATAGATATAATTCATTAAAACAAAATTCAATTTTAAAGGTTATAATAAATAGCTTTACTTGACTTTTTATGTTCACGATTTTACTCAATATGAAATAAAATTTAATCATCAATATACAGAAACAATCAGAGCAATCACGTTTGAAAGGAACTTGTTCTAACCTCAATTCCTAATCTCTGACAACAATAACAGAATGAAATGATATTACAATGATGCATGATAATCAATTCAGGTTTGTGTGAGAATGAGAATGCTCATTCATTTACTATAACAGCCCTCGGCGTTATAACAGGGAACTCTATGTTATTTTTTTTAAATGATAATGAATTTTCAAACAACATCAATAGTTTAATTCAATTACTGCGATACCATTGTAATAAATAATTTCAGAAATACAAGAAATATATTTTGTTAAACTTTATTTATAATTTATGAATCCACCATCAAAATTATAAACAGAATTTACTGTCAAAGAGAATTACAATTCACCTTCCATTTATGCATCATCATATATCGGACTTATTTCATCATACCCAAAAATACATTAGGATCACCACCGTATCTTAGCGATTCACTTAAATTCATTGTTTTATATGTTCTGATCACCACCATGCAAAACGTAAGAGAACTTTCTGATTGTAACACTCGCAATTTTACAAAGCGATTCATAGAAATATTAATTTTGGAATTTTTCTTACTTATTTTATTTATCTACTTATTATTTATCTCTTGGTTCTTATTGCTCAAAGTATTTTGATTTCAATCAAGATATCTTTTACAATTGAAGTCCTTGTGTTTGGATTTTCAAGATACAAGCTTTTATATAAGAACGGTTAGAACTCTCAGTAAAAAATAATTCAAATAATTTAGAATAATTTTATGATCAATATGCAAAAGAAATTGAAATTATACGGGTCGAGGCATACTTCCCGTTTAACGAAAATGAAATCTCTTTCAGACAGAAAAATCATTGTATCTGTTTTCAGTTATTTAAGCTTCGATTAGCAGTGTTGAATAAGTTAAAAACAACAATTAAAATTTTAATTTACATTTCAATGTAAAATAATTTGATGAAAAAACAATAAAAGTTGATCATTTGTTTAAAATTAACACTTTTATATGACATTTTAATGCTACAGTTTTTATTAAATAAAAACGTAGAGAAAACAAATTGAAAAGTCAAGACAATAAATTGAAAACAAAATTATTTCAAACAATCAAAAGATTTTGATATTTATTTATAAAACATTTTAAATAAAAATTTTTAAATCCTCACACTTCGCATTAATTTGAAATGTTTGATATTCTATGTATTACCTATTATCTTTGTGAGCATTTAAAATTGAATTAAAAGTTTTAAAGATATAATTTTATAAAAAATCAAACTAATTTGTTCGTTTCAGTTCGTTTTCAATGCGTGTATTATAAAATAGTAGCGGCTGATCTCTGTAAAGAATTCTTCATATATTTATTTAAATGAAAATTTCTATTTCTTCTTCAAATATTCTAAGAATTTTCTTCATATTTTCTATGTCTTCTCTTCATATGTTCTATGTCTTCTATCTCTTCTATACTTCCATGTTCATAGACATTCTCAGAATGGAATCCAAATGCGTGGTCGCCATGTAAGCCGCTACAATTTTATAAAGAACGTAAAGAAAACGAAATGAAAAGTTATGACACATAATTAACTATTTAAGAACAATTATTTAAACAAATTATTATATTTTGATATTAATTTATAAAATATTTTTATATTGAAATTATTAAATCCCCACAATTATATTGTCATGATTCAACACAGTAAATCATTGGATTTATATGTTAAATACTATCTACTTAATTATCCCATAAACCATACGAGTTTGAATTTCAGATTTTCTTTCGTGTAGATTATTTATATTTATTTTTATTATTTATTAAATTCTATCAAGACAAAATAACATAAAAAATATTAAATAAATTATTTATCACTTTCATGAATATAAAATCATTATAAATTAATTGGAGAGAATATTTACAATAATATTCCATATATAATGGAAATATTTTCGATGTGTTTTTGAAATGTTTTATTTGCTAGATTTTGAAGCCAAAAAACTGCATTTCGTTTTCGTTAGTTATAAAAATGGATGAATTAAAAAAAATTAAAACTTTCTAATTTTAGTAACATGATCTGACTCATTTCTGCAACGAATTTCCGAGTAAAATTGTTGTTGTTTGAATTTCAATATCAATAATTGTTTTTTCTGTATTGAATAAAATGAAAATTGAAAAGTCACCACAAATCAATATGTTCAAGGGTAGACAATAATTGATTTTTCATATGTTGGATTGAAATTAAAAATTAATTAAAACTAATTAATTACGATTATTATGTAAATAGTGATAATAAAACAGGGCAAAGAAATTTTGGCTAGCATTTTTTGTTTTCTTTCTCGAATATTGTAGTTAATCTTCTAATAATCATGAGAATAGATCGAAATTTGTTAGCAACAAATACAGATTTGGAGAATCTCTATCGAATTGAATTAATGTTTTTCTTGTTTTAAATAATTAATTTAATAACATAGTTTTGATTTATATAGTTTTGGAATTAAATCAATAAATGATCTTACTCCGACATTCCTTCGGATGTGGCAGCAGACAAATCAGGAATCTAAACATAATAAAAATCAGATCTTAATATCGATGTTTTACAATAACGAAGATAAGTATTAAATGACAATGATATTAAAATTCTTTCGAATATTTGAATATTTTAACCCAATATTTCCCACTAGAATCAAACTAGAAATTTTTCATCAGAACCACGAGAGAGAATTAGAGCCGATTTTGGGGTCAAATTAATCCCGTTCAATTACAAATCATTTACCTAATTTGATAATATAACATGTACAAGAAAATTTCCATTAGTTCACATGGCACAAGCATGACAAGGACATTGTTCCTATTAAAATGTTGGCGACTTTGTGATATTTAATTACGTCATTACAAATATTGATAGACGGAAAATAAAATTAAATAATTTTATTTCTTTATAGATAAACATAAAAGTAAGTAAAAACCACTCGTTTTTTATGTAACTTCGGTAATAAACTGCAAGACGGGTTCGTACTTGTCGAAAAGATTCATTTGATTAGTTAGAGATCTTAAATATAATTCTATTAAAAATTTTCTTTATTTTGATAAAAAGAAAACGATTACTCCAACTAATTGAAGAATTGGTAACCGAATTTAATTTAATTTTTAATAGGTTTAACTTGAAATTGTGTTGAAGATTTTTGATTATTTTGATAGAAAAATATGTAACAGCATTTACAAAACAAATTTCGTATCAATTTATTAAATATAACTAAAGATAGATTTACAGTTGTAGTTCGATTAAATATGAATGGTGATAAAAAAATTCATAAATATTAACAAATTTAAGAAATTTCATTGGTTCAATAGATTTACTGAGCTCAGCCAATATTGATACTCCATTATGACAACCGTTTTCCCGGAACAATATTGATTAAGATCGACTACACACACATAAACACGCATATATGCGTATGTGTGTAAGCCATCGAAAAATACATTTTACAGTAAATCACATTAATATAATAAGGTTACTGAGATTTTATATTGGTTATACATAAATGTAGTAGTATTGAGGGTATATAATGGGAGAGCATATAAATAAGCTTTTAAATGAAATATTAATTTCAATAAGCACTTAAAAACGATAATTTATAATTTTCTAATTAACACTCAAAAACAATAGTCATGACATGATTTTATTATGATACAATTTTTTTTAGAATAAATGTAGAATGTCGTCGTAATTCGTTCAACTACGTATTGGTTCTAAAAGAGAAACAATTCTATTAATAGATACAAAAATGCATTAGCATATTAAATTTAATGTTTGTTTTCTAGACAAGTTGATCCAATGATTTCATTTTTAAGGCATTTTTCATTCAATAGGTTTTCCAAAATTCTTGATAAAATTAATTCAACAATAAATCGATGAAAGCTGAAAAATTATGAATTAAAAAGTGCTCATTAAATTATTCAGTTAGGTATAATGTTAAAATATTAATATCAGGTTGAGATTTGATAAATTTTGTTGAGGTTTATTATTTTATCATTTATCGAAATGTTTCGATTTGCCTACCATTTAATACAAATAAATTAATTTCTGGCTGCCATCGATTTTCAAAAATTCTATGAAAAATACTGATCTATAACATAGTTTTGAAATTATATATTTATTTTTGATTTATTTGTAGAATTTTCTAAAAATAAATGTTATTATCATTGAAATAAAGCTGCTGGAATACGATTTTAGTCTAGTTTGAAGAGAAAAATAATGAGCAATATAGAATATTATGACAATGTACATTATAATTATCAGAATTATTAATGATAAACCAAAATAGTTTTAATTTATAA
>JBBMOY010903310.1:0-11110 GCA_037951405.1 Platydemus manokwari
TTCAGCGTTATAACAATTTGTGTTAATAAAATACCTGCATAAAAACATGAATAACTTTTGACTCAACCTGGTATATTATCAACACTATCAGTCACTAATATTAGTCTCGTCGCTTCATATAGATTTAAGAAGCAATTATTTTCATAGTTCATATTAGGAACAATGTCTTTTTCAACATTATTTACATTTTCTTTTGTCGGTATTTTCATTAATAAACAATATCGTAAATCACCATTATAATTATAAAGATTTTCGGTCTGGATAATTTTCAAAGATTATTTCACTGATAGCAGTATTTAAAAATAGCTAATTTAATGGGACAGAAACAGTTGGTATGTTTAAATTTATTATTTATATCTAATTTATTCTGTAAATATTTAACATCACAGAACTAATCTCAGCAGTTTACCAATTTGACACTTGGTTAACTCATTGATTAAAAAATACAGGAATCGTTCAATTATTTAATGTAAACACTCTTGTCATTGATTTGTTGGTTTAAAATGATATATTGATTTAAAATAATTATGATTTAGCATAAAATAGCATCATAAAAAATAGAAATATTAATAATCTTTTGTTAATGGCTTATTTTTAATTTTAACTATCGATTCTTTAGTTATAAAATTTTCCATTGACATTGACAATCATCAATTATTTGTTTATTTACCAATATATAATGATTGTTTTGTATTTGATTGGTGTAATGTGATTGCGCGTGTTAAATAGTTAATCAAATGTCACTACTATTCGTGAGCAGACGGAGATTACAGAGGATAATCAAGCGACTAATGACAGAATGCTACCACATATATCAGATGATGTACACACATCCACAGATAATTCATTACCAAATACGTCACCAAATTTTAATCGACATGAATCAATAAAGTCAGCCGGTGTATTAATGACAAAAGAGTCTGATCAACATGATGTCAATAGTGAATTATCTGCTTCATTCAAAGCTAAAGAAATTTTCAACACTGCTCAATCTGTACTTGAACCGGAAATATGTATCTCAATTTCTCCAGTATTACCCACTGTTCCTGTTGAGAAAACAGCTGAAAATGAAATCAGTAATATCGTAGCCAATAAAGTTGAAATTCTTTCATCATGTTCGATGTGATAAATTGAATTTTATTTAGAATGAATCCTATGATTTTAAGACATTTTATGATAATGATGCAACGAATGAAAATAATGAATTATTATCTCAAATGGATTTAGTTCCTAAAATTGAAGAGAATATCGAATCGTCTGACAATTTAAATGAAATGATTCTTGATAATACGTTTGCATTGACTCCAATGGAAACTGAAGACAATCCTGCTGATTTGGATAATCTAACCGATTCAATGGCAATGCAGGTTTGGCAGGACTTATTTCAATTTCCACAAATGACCAACGCATTTAGGTTGATAGTTTCTATGAAAATATGTGTGAAAAAATGGATATCATTGATGATATGGATAATAACTGTAATATAGACAAGAGAAGTTTGTGTTATTATTATTATTATTTCAATAGTGATTTATGATATCTATCAATATGTCTTATTGTGTCAATCAAATTTTCATTTAAATTAATCCACAATAACGAATTTTAGATCAAATTTAACAAATATCAACCATATCATTAAATATTAATCGAATTCTTGTTGTTCGAGTGAATATTATTCTTATTGAACCCCCGCCTTCCACATACACTGCTATATTTTAACCAGATTGTAATATTTTATTATAAAAAACAGTGATTTAAATATGAAAGTGACCTTATGGGAATAATATTAACTATTGTTGATTATTTAATTAATAACCAACAATGGAATTATTATTGTATGGACGTTTTATTTAAAAAAAAATAATTAAGGAGCCTTATATGTCCTTATCAATGAGTTTTTGAGAAGGTTATTATTTTCATTTCCTGGGTGTTAAGCGTGATTGATCAGTGTCACTTAATTAATTTGATTAATTAATTCAAATAATCTCATTTCATTATCACCTTTATTATTACAATTTTATAACTATAAATTCATATTAACAATAAATTATTTACAAATATAATTTTTCGATGTAATAATTTTGTGTCAGATAATTATATAAAAATTTTCGTTCTACTCATACTATTAGGGAGAATTGTTTTGGTTCATCGTAATTATGATTTCCACAGAGATTTTGTCTTCGGTATCATGAAGTAATTTTGTAGTACAATATTCTAGAATTATTAATCATTCTTTCCCAAATATTGATTTTTTTATAACTTGAGAAATTTGTATTGAGATTTTTGATTAATAAATAACAGTATAATAGCTGTCTGTAATTATCAGCTATCTGTCATTATGGTTGGACTTTTAATTTGGTTTAATCAAAAATTATTTTTACAGAAATATTTGTTAAGATTATACAAGAAATATTCACTCTTATCACTACAATTTGACTCGAGAAAAACAGAAATTATTATTCAAATTACAATGGTTGTAGATATTATCCATTTTATTATCTCTTAAGTTCGCCATATCAGTTCAAAATAAGACATTCATTTTTCAATAATATTTAATAATAACATAATATTTTATATTGCTTAAATATTATTATAATCGAGCAATGTATTATAACTATGAAGATTTTTCTAGAGGAAAGTAAAGATGTTGCTTCAATAAAAGACACAAAATCCGAAATGGAGTGTGCACTTTCAAATAAGTCATCAGAGCATTCCGAGAATATTTCTTGCCAAGAAGCATCGAAATTGACAGTGTCAGATTTGCATTTGCTTGTTAATATGTTCTTTTTACCTTACGAACATGGGCCATGGGCTATAAAGATGCTCAAATTGATCAGATGGCTTCGGTCCCATGCTTTTGTCATCAATCGAAAAAATAAACATTACAGTGGTAAAGGTTCTGATTGTTCGGAGGATCAATTAAAGGATAATAACGATAATAAAGATGTGTCACTAGAAAATAAGTTAAAAATATTTGAAGTAATTTTAATCTTGAGTTCTTAATATAAATGAATGACTATATATATGATTAAACTATATATGATTTAATAGTGGCAGAAAAAGGCTAAGGAATTTATTACTGAAATCGAAAGGGCTCGCAGTATGATCGATCGGTTCACCACAATTCCAAATAGGTCTATTTTATATGATCTATATCCATATATTCAAGACATGCGCCATGTTTTATCTACTTTGCTATCTTATGTTAAATGGATGGGTAAGATTATTGATTTTAATTTGGATTTTTTTATATTTGTGACTCGATATAAGTCAAAATAATTTAATATATTGTAAATTAAGGTTGTACTCCTGGATACAACGAATCCTTAATGAATGATGATCACGAACCTTGGGTTTTTAGAGGAGGATTAATATCTGAATTTCAGGTCAGTAATGCATTAAAATTAAAGTTTGATAATTTACATTTCTCACAAATGATCATAATAAATATTTCATAAAAAATAATAATATGCAAATTAATAAGCTAAAAAATCATATTTATCATAAAAATTAATAATATCAAATTAATACTAGATCTAGACAGCTATGTGGATTTGTATGGATTTATTTCTTATATTTATTTTATACAGTTTGATTAATTATAAAAATATTTTATTTATAATTAAAGTTCATTGTCATTATTTGAGTGATTAAATCAATCAAAAATATTAAACATTTATAAGTTGCCCCTATGAATATTTAAAATTACTCGAATCTTCATTTTATGTTAAATATTTTATCGAAAAATTATATTTTATTGATGGATATTGGTTTGTGCTATCCATTCAGATAGAATTATTTCAAATCATTGGATATTATATTATTTATTTTTATCAATTCTTAAGCAATCTTTTTTTTAAAGATATTACATTTTTATTCAAATAAACAATCAAATCGATAATTTCAAGGAAATTTTTTAACAAAATACAATTCTACTTGATTTTTTTTTAATTTTTATCGTTTAGTTTAAAGCCTATATTTGATACATCAAAAAATGTTATTATTTTTCTTAATTGTTTTATGTATAATTCTTGTGGAGCATTGAAAATTATTTCGTAATATATTATTTACAACTCCAATCAATTAAAACAATATTTACAGAGAATGTTCCCGTTAGAAGGTTCAAATGATGTATTTCCCAACAAAATTTCCTTCATTGAAAATTCTTCTGAATGTTTCTATTCCAGTTCTGATAACGAATCTGAAAACCGAACAAAAAATGATAAAGATGAAATTTCAAGTTATTTAAATGATATCCAAACTACACAGCTCACTCCCACTTTATTCATAATACAGCCATATCGGTTACCAAATCGAACCCAATTATACAGTTTATGTTTCGAAATTTTATATGATCAACTCTGTAGAGATGATACCATAGATAAAAATGAATTAATTATTTTAAAATCAGAAAAATTCAGAAATCTTCCTGGAGATAGGTATTTAATTTTATTATATTGATTAATTATGTTTTCATTAATCATTGTTATCTTTAAATGGATTATTTTATTAAAGATTTCCTCAAATCAAGGAAAGATATTAATTTTATTCATATGAAAAATAATCAAATCAATTTCATTAAATTTTATTTTATTATTTATATTAAATAAGTATTTAAATATACGTTCAGTGATATGACCAGTGAATAGTATTTGTTAAAGTTACCAAACATTTAATATTAAGTTCAAACTCTATATTAAATTTCTATTCGATTGTATTAAACTACAATTGTTCTCAAATAATCGTTGCTTGCTATTATAAGTAGTTAGAACTCAAGTTCTTCAATGGAAGATTACTTGAATCAACGTTTGTGATTGCTAATAATATTTACAAATCATTGTTTTACAATAAATCTATTTGATTGAAATTGTCTATCTGTATTGAATTCATGATTTACTCTGATTTCTTCGTATCTAATCACTTATTTTTTCTATAAATTGTTTTATTTATTTATTTATTTCAGTATATTTATGTAACGGTACACAAAAAATAATTATATTAATGTTCATCATTTTATCTTTAATCTTCACTTTATATGAGAATGGTGTGAAGAACTAACCTTCCTTAGTGTTGTATATCATTTGAATTGCTATGATTGAATTAATAACAGAGAATGATATCGTTTAATAATATTATTTATTTACGATATTGTTTGGGAATCTATTATGTCTCAAATATCATGATTGACATGATTGAAATGTATGTAGATATGATTTTATTTTTATTAGGAGAAATTTATTTTATTGATATATTCGTGTTTAATTTTCATAATATCAAGATTTTCTTAATATAGAAGTTATAAATAAATAAAATAAATTATCAACATTCTTCGATAATGAAATTTTTCTTCCTTAATAATTTTTTCCATAATTTTTGAATTAAAAATTTTTATTAAATAAAATAAAAATATTATTTTATCTATTAAATTATTTTTAAAAAATATTTATTGATTTTATTATCATGAAATCTATTAGTGATTTGGTATCCTTTAGGTTCGAGTTGTATAATTTAATTTTTATTTGAGCTTGATAAACCTTTCGTTGAATATTTTTTCATTTTAATTTTAGTTTTGCCTTTATTTTTTTGATTCCTCAAGCGTCATTGATTATATATTCAGACATTTAGTGACTTGATTAATTATAATGATCACATTTTCTAAACATTACTTTTGATTTTATAATTCTGGAATAGAACCACTCAAATCGGTATGAAGTATTAAATATGTTGATATTTAATTGAGATCTTGATTTCAATGAAAATCATCTAATTTGAAATAAGAAATTCTACTAGAAATTATTTAGCTGTTTTATTTAGATATTTAGGAATTTATCTCGAATTTTGTTCCGATACTTGTATGGTGCTTGAAGATATTAATGAACGTATTTGTGGTTATGCAGTTGGGACTAACAGGGTCAAAGAATTTCTTAAATTTCGTCAAGAATCATATAATGCAAAAATGAGGAAAAAATATGGCTCATATATAGTAAATAAAGAATCTGAGTCTGAAATATCAACTGATAATAGCAATTTATGTGTAAAAGTGTCTACAACATCTAAGAAATCAATAATTGAGGTATATTTTTGATAATTTTGTCTAAATATGTTCAGCAATTTATTTAAAATTTATAAGATAATATTAACAGATTTTATAATTTACCAACATTATATTATCAATATGGAATGTTTACAATAAAGTTTATTATCTAAATCAATATATAGTACTCGCTTTGGTCACGTTCATACTCATACACATCAAGTATAATTCAAAATAACTATATATTATGTTAATACTAATAATATTCATAGCAATGACTAATCAATCTTGAATAAATTTTTAATTTGAATTAACATTGGCTTTTCGATGTAATCGAATATGTATCGTGTTAAAATCGAATGAATGTTTACAATGTTACTTTTCTAATCCTAACAATGCTTTTATAGAAAATATGTCGCTTTGGAATAATGCCTGTATCACGATACCACTGTATATTCAATGATAAATAAATTATGTTGATATTATTAGTAGGAATTTGAAATCAATTATTATTTGATATCAACGAATTATCAAGACTAGTTGTTGAGTTGTCTAAATTATTATAAATATGATTGAAATTATAGATATAATTAATTAAATTTTTTGTAAACAAACATTAACATTAACCACGCTTGCAAATTCAATCGATGTCGGTCCAGGTATAAAAAAACTGAAAAGCTCTACAAATCACTTCAATTAAAAATAGAATTTATTGATTATATAAGCCTAAAGCATTTTGTAATTTTTTTGCTTTTCTCTTTCAGTTTCTATTTTTCTAACCAATATTTAATGTATTCTTAGCTTGAAATTTTAACTGTATGAAATCCTTTAGGATGATTTTCGACCTAATTTCAATTTTTTGATAATCAACAATAAACAAACCATGGGTTTTTATTTACATCGAATAGTTTCAAAAATCATGCTAAATGGGTAATTTTAAATCTAGAATTTATATTTTCTATAATATTTGTGAAAAATATTTATTGAAGAATTAAAGTTGACTTTGTCAGGCGTATCCAAATGAAATAAAAACAAAAATAATATTTAAAGACTATGCATCGAAATATACCAGTAGTTCATATTTTGTATTGTTCCTAGTAATATTTCCAGGAAGATCCTATCCTAATTATGTAGACCATATACAACAATTGGATTTACTTTCCAAATCAAAATTCTTCTCATTTTAATTTCAAACATATTTCCATTTATTTCTATATTGCGATACATTTTCATGGTTCCTCGTAGACATATTGTTTTTTTAAGTTTAATTAGTGCTTTTAACCGACATCGAAACATGATATTATTTGATCTTATTTTTTGCAAGCTTAGAAGTCCCAAAATAATTAAGAAAAAATTAAATATGTAGCTCAAAATTTTATGTTTCAAAAACAAATCAAATGAAATCTTTGTGAAAAATACTAATATAGGAAAATTGTTTGTGAAATGTTAAATAAATTGAGCAATTCTTTTATTATCTGAATGGCTAACTAGTCTGTGTACGTTAGGTTAGGGTTAGGATAAAAAAAGTACATATCACCATGCATTTCTGTCGTATCCACCTCAAAAATATTGTGGTTGAATTCCTTAACTCAATATCGTTAATCTTGTATGTGGTGTTTTTTGTTATTTACCGAACATGTAACATATGCAGACATCAAGAACAAAAATAATCCTTAGACTAATTTGATTATTAATATAGCTATACAAATATACTGATAGGCACAAAACTAAACGTTGAAAAATGGCACTTTTAAAATATTTTTGATATTAATGCTGTAATAATTATTTCAAACATCTACTGATGTGATAAAATCTTACCGAGAATTTCATCGCCTACGTTTTTCCGATTCTGGAAATAGTTGAGTCGATTGTCATAATGACCTTCAATATATGCTTCGATTCGATTTATCTCTTCAATCGAATCAAAATGGACTGCCTGCAGGGGTTTTTAAGAATATCCAGTAGTCACACGATACCAAATCAGGTAAATATGGTGGTCGTGGAACTATGTTAATTGATTTTTGATGAAAGTCTCGAACAGCCAATGCAGTGTAAGATTGTGCATTATCGTTGTGCAAAAATCAATAATTTTCTGTCTATATTTCTATCCTCTTTGATAAACCTAAAATTGTAATTTCCTGACCATATTTTCTCGTAGTGATATATCAACACCAATTCTCTATTAAATGAAAAATATTTCTTCAAGAACTTGTAATTGTTTCCTATTACATCTCAGTAAAAAATAGATTTCAAAATAAATTAAAATAATGAACAATGACAGCCATCCGTTATGTTTAAAGATAGATAGAGTAAAATAACGGTGTTATTGTTTAATCTGGAAAAGATGATTTTCATGGCTTAAGAATACAATGTAAATAAGACAATGCGGTTATGTTATTATATCGGGAATCAAAACATCATAAAATAAATAAAATCAAACTAATGTATCTTGAAGCAAAAACGGAAGACCTATAGAATGTATTGAAAAGAAAAGTCACATAGCAGAATTAAAATTAGTGTTTATATAAAGATGGATTATTACGGATATGTATTTATTATCAAAGACTAAATGCACTGACAGAAATTTTATTTTGATATGCTCTTGCATTGTTTGGCCTATGAGGAAAATTATTCTTCAATAGATCTTGAATACTTCTATATCAGTTAGACTAAATCAAGTTGACTACAATCAAATTTCCGAAGATTAAACAGGATTCAGTTGGCTGATATGTCAATTTTGTTTCAATACGCTTCTATTTGGACTAACAACTGTTTCAAAAACTGGACCATAAGTTTTTAGGAAACTATTAATATAAAATGTTATTTCTTAAAGTACGATGGAAGTTTAGTCCTGCTTTTCTTCACAAATCTAAGGGGATTGAGAATCGAGTGAATCGGACAATATAGACGATAATAGCAGGCTCTTTATTAGAAATTCGCTATTAAAAATGGTTTGAATTACTGCTAGTCTAATTAATAAAGCTTATAAGAAGAAAAATTTCAAAATAAACAGTAAACGTAAAACAGTTTATAAAAGAGGACGTTGAATATTTAAAAAGGAAAAGAGATGGTTCTGAGTTGACGAAGTATCATGGAAGTCAAATGACTTTAGCCTAATCGACAAATTGAAATTCCATACCGTCATTAAAATGAATCCAAGTGGATTTAATTGTGAAAGAGATGCTACGGTCTTAGATTAGTTGAATAATAAGAGTTTTGTTTAAAGAAATTAATTTTATGAATGTGATCTTTTGAATTTTAATATTTGAATTAACTATACTGAATCCGTAAAATCTCAGATATGAACAATAAAATGTAAAAATAACAAAAAAATCTTGAAATAATTTTAACAAAAGGAACTTTTTTCAAATTCGTACTCTCAATATTTTTTTTAAAAACTCCCTCTTTAACATCGCCTTTGTATTTTATTTTTAAGTTTGATAGGAACTTTCTTGCAGATGTAAAAGATAACTTTTTAAATTTTTCTCTATCGCACATACCCAATGATTTTGGTTGGTATGTCAGTTTTGATGTGTATGGAAAATAATTTTATTAAATGATAATATCAAATATTTTTATGGGATAATTTAGACTACTATTTCAGTACATTCATCACATGTTTGAATGAATGGCATTTATTTTTAAAATAAATTTGTAATTTTTACTTCTTTTTAATAAGTTATATTTATATATATATATATAAACTCCATATAATTTATGGCAATCATTTATGGTTATTCAGATTTTAGTAATTCAGATTATTCTATAAAATGAAAATTCATCTGATTTAAAACATTACATAAATAGACCAATTATAAGAAGTAATTTCAAATGTAATTTTGGACATCACTAAAGATAAAGTACACATTTTATTTTTTGTAATCATATTGTCTGTTTATGGGCTATAAATAAGATTTTGAAATCTTTGTTACTAAAATTAATAAATGCAGAATTTTCAAAAGTGAAAATTAAACATTTTGTATTACATGAGGTTGTATGTCAGCGAGAATTCACCGTTTATATTAAAATAGATAAGAAAATCTATGTATGGGTTAATAATCAACAATTATATATTATATTTCATTGACCTATTTATTATTTAAAATTATTAAAATCATGACAACACGTTGTTTGACTGATTTATATTATGGTTTATATTTTTACAAATATTGTCTCACATGAAATAATGTTTGTCTGCTCAATTTTAGATTTTGATCAATGGATTTAATGAAAATAATTGTGTTAAAAGCTTTGATGCAATGTACAATTCTACTCCAGCATTAATTCATCTGAATACTCTACATCATTGTAAAGAGCCGGAATTTAACTCGATGGAAATTATTGATTATAAATTATTAAAATCCTTGTGTTCAGCACTAACCGATCATTCAGTTCAGGTAATTTTATAAGATTTTTAATCCGTACTTCGAGTAATAATAAATTCGTTCGATAAATTCATGTATGATTATTAATCACCTTTCTCGCTGAGATATTCTATACTTATCGCTTTTCACTTTTTAATATTCAATCAACTCATTTTTTGATCAGTTTCATGGATCTGCTTTTAAAATATATTCGTCAATTTCGAAATTTTTTATTGATGTAAATAATGTAACTTATCAGTATTTTTGCAACAACAATAAAATGACAAATTTCAATATAATTTCATTATGAGGATATATCTCTCCAATTATTTAGTCTTTTCTGTGAGACAATTCTGTAAAATTGTTTTACATTCCATTAGTAATTGATATTAAAATATTGAATGCATTTAATATAAATATGGACTTTCAAAGAGTCATATCATGTATTCATGATGAATTTTCTTCTCAAATGGAATGAAAACTTTGATAGAATTTTGAATTTATATGACACATTCTTATTTTGTTTTCCTTTTTGATGCTAACTAATAAGTAAATATTATGGAAATTATTAATTTGGTTATCATTATTATTAAATTTTGGTTTCATATATTTCATTTTGTATTTGAATAAGTATATATATATTAGGTTGGTGCAAAAATAATGGCCGTTATCTAACAGCAACTTTAAAAGACTATAACTCGCTTAAAAAATA
>JBBMOY010904421.1:0-11110 GCA_037951405.1 Platydemus manokwari
TGTGCGTATAAAAATATAATCGAATCATATTTTCTTTATTGATGTTCATGTTTTATGAATCAAATATAACATTTCATATATAGGGACGTTTACCCATTAAATGGATGGCACCTGAATGTCTACTAGATCGCGTTTACACGGTGAAAAGTGATGTGTAAGCATTATTATGATTATTATTATCGAGTTTATATTATTAATCATTTCATTAACGGTATTAGCTTGATAAATAATTTTAAAATTATCTCATCAAACCTCTTTTAGAAAATGTGATTTATCAAAAACAATTCCATTAAATCAACCAACATTCATATTAACAAATCACAATCGAAAAATCAATTAAAAAGCATCAACAGAATTATATGTTTATCTCAAATAAATCTTTTATAAATAGTTTTACTCTTTGCCGTTATGATAATTTGAGATCAAATGATAATTATGATCAATAGAGATCAACGAATAAAATTGTACTTCAGCATATCTTGTATGACAGATATTTTCTCTTATCCAGTCTTTCCTTGTATTCACCATCGATATTTGCACGTGATTATTAAATGATATAAAATGACAAATCACACTCAAACACCAATTCCATTAGTTCAAACAGCACTTGTTTACAATCTTAACATTCTATTATAGTTTTGTTTTCCAATCCAATTTAAAAATAAAACACGAAATCAATTTTCAATTGTTTTATTAATAGTTCAATCATATACGTTTACACATTTATATTACTGATCAATATTATTAGTGAGTAGTAAATATTTTTAGTTTTATTTTTTCCTTTATTCATATGCGACATAGATTAGATATTTCTACTTGTATTCTTTCTCTGGATAGCCAAGATGAAAGTTGATAGCAATTTGTATGACATCGAAAATTAACAAATGGTAGAGATCGTATCAAAGTGTCACCTTTCGTAAAACAAGGAAATATTAGTATAATGCGAAAGATTTTCTGATTCTACTAAGAGTTGAAGATTGCTCGATAGATTATTTACTGACAACCGGCCTACATGATTACTTTAATTGTGAGATTATTGCGAACACGCAGGCGGTAATAGATACTACATAGGATTTAAAATGCTATAATATGATATCTTACCATATTGTATGATTATAACTATAATTGTGCGATATTATTATTTACGGAATATCTATGGAAAATAATATTAATAATAATAATAATATAATATTAATAAAATGAACATATATTATTATTTTAAAGGTGGTCCTTCGGTATAGTTCTGTGGGAAATATTTACGATGGGTCAAACTCCTTATCCAACTATTCAGTCAGATGCAATGCATCAAGCCATCAGAAATGGAGTCAGAAATGAAAAACCAACCCTTGCTTCTGATGAGTTATATCGATTAATGCTAACGATTTGGAACGACGAACCCCAAGATAGACACTCATTCACAGAACTAGTAGACAAGCTTACTCATATTCAGATCGTTGAAGGTGCAGTTTCAGTACAGAGAGTGAGTTTCAGTTATGAGGATGATTTTAGGAAACCATGTAAATTGATAACTCATTAAAGTAATTAGAATATGTTTGATATGAACATCTGAAACCTTTTCGCGCAAGCTCGACATATATAGTAATGATATAGAATGTCGACATAACTTTATAAAAATTTTCTGATTATCTAAAAATGCCAACAAATCTGAATTCCAAATTTTTACGGGTGATCAAAAATCCCCAATCAAATTTCTCCAGTCTTTCAAATGATTCTTGCTATCCATTGTCTAACATTGTATGCACACTCACACACACATATATATATGTGTGTGTGTATGTGTGGGTGTGGGTGTCATCGATAGTCGAGTAGAGATATATTTGTGAAGATCTATATTTGAGTGTAAAAGCAGGAATCAGAAATTCAAATTATAAATAAAATACCAATACTATTCGTTGATTCAGTGAAAGACAACATATTGTAAACCAACATAAAACCAGAGGTATTAATTGTTTTTATGACCTGTTTCAAATATTGGGTCAAAAGTACATATTAAAAGTAACAGGTAACAATATAAATGGAACATAACAATACATGAAAAAATTCATTGATCACATTCATGTAAGGTTCATTATTAAAATGAAAATCTCGTTCAGGATTATCTGGAAATAAGTAGCAATCAATGCTATTCGATAACCAATGTCTAAAAATATACTATCTCTATAAATGTGCCAACAATCCTGTAATGCCTGTCAATCTCATGGATATACAGGTTACAATTTTGACAATAATTCATTATCCCGTTCCTGGTGACAACAACAAGTCTTATTGTTTTTTTCAAATAGCCTTAAAGAATAAATTACTGTTTATTGGATGATAATGATGATTTTTATGATGGAGATTCTGATCTATTAGATAATCATTTATAAATATCTTGATTAATTACATAATAATTTGTCTTCATCTACACTTCATTGGACCACATGGATGTTTTGATAATGAATAAAACATGTTTTTTTGTAATTTGTTCGGTTTTACGTTTAATTATTATTATTATTATCACTAGATATTAATATTGAATGTTATTATTAATAATAATTTATTAATTATTTTTATATTACCTCAATAATTGATGTTATCTGGATCATAAAGGAATCTTTAGCCATTGTCAAAAAGAAAACCTCTGAAAAAGAACGTTTTAAATCATGTGTTGAATGCAAAAATGTCGTTTGGAATTTAAAATGGAGGTCAATTCTAATGGAGTTGAGAATCGCCATCCCCAAATTATGAATTTTAATAAACAAAAAATCTATTTTTATCGATTTTTAATTCATCGATTCTATAATTCAAATAATAATGAGATGAGTAAAATTGAGCTAAGTCGTTATGAATTTGATAAATTTGATACCTTAAGTGAAATAAAATTCCAATCCCGTGAAGTTCTCCATGCTCTCGAATGTTATAAGGAACATACGAACAATTATCTCGAACAATTTAAAAAGGAAGATACTAAAAATCCTCTTAATCGGTTTATTGTCACAGAAAAAATAACTTTGAGCGAAAGAACGATTGAAAAAATTAATGTTGGAACAGAGGAAATTGATATATTGATATCATTGGATTTGTTTTGTAACATCATGGATGCTGAACGAGTTCGAACTCGACTCCAGGTTCAGAGATTGGTTCAAGAAAACAGATGGTTAAAAACGGAATTACTTGACCTACAAAAAAGATTGATAAAATTAGAAGAAAGCGTTGTGGCTGCTGAAGCTGAAAAGCAACATTATCAATTCGTGTACAAAATGAGAAACCAACAACGACCTGAAGACCAGTATACTAATTATGGTATCGATGAAGAAGATGAAGAAGACACCGATCCCGAAGAAGAGATTCCAGCTAAAATTAAAGCGGTTCACAATCTCTGTATGGATTATATCAAAGAAAAGAGATATGAGGTGGCGATACCTTTATGTGAAGAGCATGTCCATCAAATTAAAAGCAAGCAAGGAGATGCTAATAATGACATCGCTACTCTATACAGTATCATTGGAAAGGTTCACAAAGAACAGGGTAATTTCGCTGAAGCTCAAAAGTTTTATGAAGAATGTTTAAAAATACGGGAAAAGGTTTTAGGTAAAGATCACAATGCCGTTGGTATTACACTTACTAATCTTGCCCAAGTTTTGTTTAAAAGAAACAACCCAAAGGAAGCTGAAAAACTTGCAACACAAGCTTTGAAGATAAGGGAAAAGGTTCTTGGGAAAAATAACCCTGAAGTGGCATTGATCCATTCTCATTTGGGAATGTATTCGCTGAATCTTTCTAAATGGAATGATGTCATCAATAATTATAAAGTTGCGATGACAATCTATGAACAAATGTACGACAATACTGACACTCTCATGATAAAAGGTCATTCCAATATGGCCAAGGCCTATGTGAAATTAAAACAATACGATAAAGCCGCAGAAATGTTGGGACTTGTATGCAAATCGTTTCAACATAAGAACAGCAATACCAGTGATAATATGCAAACGATTTTTCAAGCTTGCCAGCAACATGCTGAAGGGAAATTAACTGAGTTTACAGCAGAATATTTACTGAAAAGTTTCGGATCTTATGAGTGTACATTAGATAAAGATGTTTTAGAAACCATGATAGAATACTATACGAATTTGAAAAAAACAACAGTAGTCGAAGCATTAAATGCTTGGATTGAATCGTCCGATAAACAACCTAATCCTGTTGTCAGGCAGTCAATTATGAGTCGAGCCTCAAAAAGAGAAAGTACCCATCCAGATGGGAAAGCTTCAGTGACGAGTCAATCTTCGAAAAAAGATAAAACTAGTTTAATGGGATTCTTTAAAAGGGAAAAGAAAAAATGATTTTCAATATTTCCACAAACTGGCCAACTAAATGCTTTGTCTTATGTTTCTTATTATGTGATTATTTGCATTTAATTTATATTAAATGTATTTTTAATTTGCTCTGTGTTGATATGTTGTGATTTCAGTCCACATGCTGAACTCGAGAAACATGCAATTTATTCGCTCCACTCAGAAAATGTAATTCGTGTAAGGATTTTAAAAAGGATTTTAAAAGATTTTATATTAAAAATATTAATTTTTTAAAACAATTGTAGATAAATATAATTTTGCATAGTAACTTTTCAGTTTGTTTTCAATGCGTGTTTTATTAAATAATAGTGGCATACAATACTAAACACTTGTTTATATACTGCTCTTTTTAATAAATAATTTTTGTCACTCCTCCCATAAAAATATTTTATATACTATTATATAAAATTCGGATTCAAAATACTATTGCTTCAAAAAATAGAGGCATATGAGCTATTAATATTCCAAAAAATTCAAATTAACTATCTTTTTTACGATGGTTCTTCACAATCTTATAATGTATCCACTTATACTTGGCACTTATTGTTCAAACTTTTCGATCAGCTTGTAATTCCTTTGATTATAATAAATTTCAGCTTGAATTTCGCTTACCTTTGTAGTAGGAATTCCTAATTAATTAAATATTCATTATTATCCAAATTTTGCTTACAAAATGTTAGTGTAATCAGCGCTTAGTTTCTCCGAAACTCTTTGTCTAATTCATTTCATCAATACTCTTGAAAACTTCATTTTCCATCTGAAATAATTTCAAATAGGGGAAGATCTAATTACTTCAGGGAGTGTAAACACATTTCTTACAATTGATTGGCATACATGTTTCTATATACGGAACCAACAATGTTACTAAATTCCAATTATAAAACAGTCATATTATCTCTAATTTTCAACAATTTTTATTAAGTCAATCAGATTCTCTGATAATTCTTCTTTTAATCGAAATAAAATATCATCAGAAGTTTCTCATTTTCCAGAGTATCTATTTTCAATTTTTATTATAATATTCATCATTCAACAACTTATTTAAATACGTAAGCGTTCCTGGAATCTGAACTCTAATATCAATAAATTTTGAAAATATGTCAAGTCTCTCTTTAACACGAATTTTAAAAACTCTTTCATTACTTTTTTCTTTAATCTCATCCAAATTATTCATCACAACTCTTCTAAATTCCAAAGTAGTAGCAATCCGTTTCCAAATTCGAGATAATACCACTGTACAAAATTCACTTTCCACATTTTTCCTGTTCAAAATTTTTATTACCCTGGTTTATTATACTTCAAACTTGTCGTGAGCTTTCTTCAAAACGAGTTGTGTAGTTACCCAATTTATTTCTCCAGTATTTTACTTTTTCGACTTTTACTTGCTTAAAAAGCCTTGCTTTAGTTTCATCAAATTTTTTTAATATTACAATTTACTTTAAATATTATCATTGTTTTTTTCCGATTCCCACTTCTCTTTATCTTTTGGAAATTTTGTGTTTATTCTATTTACAATATCCTGAAAATTAACTATCCTTTTCAGGATAGATGGTTAAAATGTATATGAGTTTGAGGGAAATACCTTTTCAAAATGTCAAAAATTTCCACAATAATAGCATCTTACTTGTCTTTGAATATTTACATTGTCTCGTGGTGGATAAATGTCTTGATCTACAATTTTGTGCAGTGTTACTTCTCCTACCGTATTCAAAGTAAGTTCGGGATTCTCTATTTCGTGATCTTTTGGTCTATAATTAAATGAATATTTAGTTGTTGAATATTTAGTTATTTTTGTTGGAAAATCATCGAAAACTCTCTGGTTTCTACATTCATTTACATAATGACCAATTTCTTAACATTTAAAGCATGTAACTGAGTGCTATTTCTTCTGTATAGCATTAGCCGGAGATAGTCGATAATTTGCAAATGTTTTAGTGGATCTTTTGTTCGGAGATTTCTGGGTATCATTTGTTAGAGACCAAACAGAAAGTGATATCTCAATTTGCCCATTTTGAGGCTTGCGGCTTCAATTGCCAAATTTGTGAGTCGCCTATACATTGAAGTACAGTCCATTACGAATCTCAACGCTTTTTAGTAAGTTCATCATTGTCGAAACAATCATCTAAAGTGAGTGCTGAATTAATGTGATTGTGAACATCTTTTAAAAATTAGTCCTCGACGACTTTTCTTGTTTGTGTTGACCAATCTGTCTTAGGCTCAAAAGCTTTTCTGCTAACTTTGGCAGATGAAATGAAATTCTTCGACAGTTGTATTTACCCTTTGTGTTTGAGAGAAGAATTTTTGTAGAATGATTCTAACCACGTCTCCAAAATGAGTTTTCCGAATAAAGCATCCTTAATTGCTTCGACAGTCAAGTTTATCATATGTCTCTCTAGCTGTTTCTGTTAAATAGAGATGTAATCGTATTGTTATCTTTCATTCTGCTCATCCATATGTAAAATCGTACATGAAGTAATATATCAAAAAATTGACAAATTCGACTAGATTGCCACATTATTGCTCAGGTGGCAATTTCTGTTAACTTGCAAAATCTGTTGGACCACCTTGTATAACGTTTCGGATTTCAATTTGATGTACCGCTAAATGATTCGGTAAAATTTGAATCAAATTTTTATGATCTTTGTTTATACTGGAATCTGTTACTTTTTGTGTTCCAAACACTGGCTCACCAAAAATTGCTACGAATATTAAGTGATGCTAAATATCAAAATTATAATTGAAGATCACAATAGTTCACAAAAACCAAATCTTCCTATAACGAAAATCGAAAATCACATTCAATAATAGATGAATAATCAATACAAAACAGCAAACAGAAAGGTTAAACAGTCACATAAAACTATAAAACCTGGTTATCAGAAAATCATGTAAAAGTCATACAAAATTAAAAGTTATTGACCAAAAAGACTGACAGATCGTGAAATCCAGCTCCTTTATAGGATATCATGAGTGTTCACGTAATGTCTAAAGAGCTTCAATGTTTATTCGATAGAGCCATTTACATGTCAAACTGTAAGCAAATTTTCTTGCATCTTTCGTGCGCCCATCTATTAATGAGTTATAAATATGGATTTATATAGGAAGTGCTTGATTGGCTAGTGACACGTGAACTTGTCGAATCAGTGTGTGATGACCCTTTAATGTTTATTTTTATGGTTTCCGTGATTATTATACGTGTTTCAATGACACATCCAATACATTCATCAGGATTGAATGCTTTCGCAAATACAATAATCTACGCTTCTCCACAGATGAATTAGAACTAATGGCTCCTTTATATACTAGTCAGTAATTATATAAGTTAATGATCATAGATAAAAGAATACATCAGATTGTTGTTTATAATCAATTTATCATTATTAATTGCTCATGAACATTAGTCTTATCACCTTTAATATATTTATAGTGTTTTCAAAATTTTGTCAATACTCTCATCAATCCCGGAATTTTGTTACCATGCTAATTCTTTGAAAGCCAGAATTATAAACTTAAAAATGGTAATATTTCTTTTTGAAGATCGAGACATATTTTAATGTAGAAAGCATTTAGTTTGCAGACGTTATTCGATTAAAAACGAAAACTCAATAAAACTCATAATAAATATCTTTTTTTAATAAAAGCTGAATTGTTTATTCGCACTAATTATTTAATGAAAATAAATTATTGTATACAAATCATTCATGTTATTTTGTACTTATAATTTCATTATAATTTATAATTTAACTTGTAAAGATTTGTAATTTGAAAATAATATATTGGATAAACATATTTTGTGACAGATCTGGTTTAAATTGAAAATGGCGGTTAAATTTATGATGATATTAATGAGGTGATTTTTGAAAATGGAAATTTATTAATGACTTTTTATAGCCTTGGAAATATTTTGAAAATGTAAATTCGAGATCAAGTGCTCTTGAAAATGGATTTGTAATCTGTCTAATGATTGGAATTCTGATTAGGAATGGTGTTTTCAACGCAACTAATGATTCCCATAGTGTTGAAATTATTGATTTTAATGTTTGTTTAATAATAAATCGTACAACATGTTATGATTTCTTGTTTTCAATCAATAAAATAATTTGTTTGAAAGAGAAAAATTACTTTTTCTGCGAGCACATCACCATGAAAATAATCGATGAAAATTAGTTTTGCAATAGCAAGTTTAATTCTGTCTCTCGATAAATGTTAATCGATTGCCTTATTGATCGAATGGAAGGCCTTTGTGATGTTTGGCAGAGCTGACAAATTTGATAAATATTTCATCATTCTCGATCAAATCGGGATTGGCTGATATTTGTGCAGCTGTGATCTCGAGGTATCCAACATGGATTGGTTGGTTTTTACCACTTGATGATTTGTTCAATACATCATCATTGATGCATTCGGAACATTCTACCTCCAATTTTTCGAAAGACAGACCAGTTTTCTGATTTATCAAGGCCATCTCGACATCTCGATCGAAAGGCCATTTGAGAATGCCGTCATATTGGCCTTTCAAAATGCAGAAATAGAAATAGAAATTTCCGATATATCGACCAATCCAGCAAGCGAGACGCAGTTTATAACCATTTGGGTGCGACAGGAACTCATCACTGTAAAACCAGATTGCATCTGCACTGGTTTGTGCCTGCCTGACTTTATCAGCCCAATTATCGATTTTCCAGACATACTCAGTCCCTTTCAAATGAATATCTTGCAGCTCGATTAATTTTTCTGATATTTCTGCTGTCGATAATCTGATCGTTTCAATCGATTGAGTTGCATCGATTGATTCAGTTTTATAAGCAGCACTGGCTTGCGACAACTCATCGAGCTTTACCTAAATAAGCAGTGAAGATATGCAATTAAGTTTTCCACCAATCAAATTCACCTCGGCCATTGACACACGATCACAAATATCATTGCTTCTTGTTTCATCTAGTGTGCATCGCTGTTTGAGTTCATTGATTTCTTTCTGCTGTTGTTCGATTTGTAATTTCAATTGATCGAATTCTTGAGTGTGATTATCGATTTTTGTATTGACAAGGACATTCTTCATGCAAAATACCAACAGATAAATCCATATTTAACAACTCATCTCACTTGTTGTATCTGGCTGTCTTTCAGATTCATCATTTCACTTCTTATTGATCTGTTTTCGATTTTAAGACTGCACATTTTTTCGTTTAATAATTCGATTTCTATCGAATCTTGTTGCACTTTATTCTGCAAATCTTGAATAATTTTCTAAAATATTTTTCAATCAGAAATTCAATTGGATGAATATCGATTTTTACTTTTGTTTCATCTCTATCGATTTTCATTTGCTGTTTCAGTTGATTGTTTTCCATCTTTAATGATTCAGTCTCATTTCCGAAATTATTCATCCAATTAATCAATAATTCGCTGTGACCTGAAATTTCTTGTAAAAGATGTTCATTCATTTTATTCATTGGTAATTGATTTTCCCCACAGCCCAGATTCGAATATGGGCAATTTTGTGATTTGAATTTGCAGCTTTTCAAATGAGTTTCCAGCATTTTTAATTCAATTTGAGTTTTGCAATCAATATTTGGACATTTGGTCACTAATTTTGATATTCGAATATTCATAGCTCGATTAATGTGGATATCTCTGTCGAAATCAATGAAATCATCTTCACAAAATTCAGATTGTCCCGGACATTTTCTTTTAGTTTCTTTTAAATAATCTTTGATACATTCAATGCAAAATCGACATTCACATGGCGTATGACAAGCATTCATCAATATCTTTTTACAAATCCCGCATTTATAACCAGCGTCTATTTCATCGACAATTTCTAAATCATTTTCTTTCATAATATTCCACATATTGATAAATGTTTGTTGATCCATATTATTGATTTGATTCTCTTAAATTCACCAAAGAATTCATTTTCACATCAAACAGTCAAATAATAATAATTATCAAAAAATGTCACAAAATGTCCATGAAATATAATCAGATATAATTTTAAATAATAATATTATAATTAGAATATAAATAATAAAATTTAAAAATCAATTGCATGATCGGAATAGTCTGAAATATAAATTTTGAAATTTTCAAGTGCTCGCTCTGATAAACAATAACATAAATATCGATTGATTTATTAAAGTATCATCTGTATTAACAATGTGATAATTGAGTATTTCAGTAAATAATTGTTTTTGATTTCACCGCAAAATTTCAGTCGATACGTATCATGTCGATTTTTGTTTTTTTGCTTCATTTTACATTTTAGAAATTGCGTTTAGTTAGACTTTCTGTACCTTATTTCATCTTTTAAAACTGTTTTCAATTGCTGTCTAGTTTAAAATGTTCGAGTTGTCTCATTTGAAAAATCAATAATCATAACATTTTTATCTTATTTCCTGATCTATTTATTGGATTTGCACTTTATTTATTATTTATTTATGATTATTATTTATTATTTATTATTTATTTATTTTTAGTCGATAAATATTGATTTTGACTGCTTGTTTCAAAATTTATTTCGTACCACAAAAATTTCCTTATTTATATTATGGTTGATAATTACAACTCGATATTGTTTCTTGCAATTCTCGTCTGATTAAAATGAAGGTTTGACAGCTTTAATTAGTTATTGAACTAATTTACTTTTTACCTTGTGATTAATTTTACCGTCACAGTTTTTTATTTATCTTCCTCGGTTTTGCTGCACCAACTTGTCAATTTCTATGAGGTTGTTAATGATTTATGAATTTTGTCTA
>JBBMOY010905531.1:0-11108 GCA_037951405.1 Platydemus manokwari
CTACTTCCAAAGCGTTGATACATGAAATTAAAGTACCATAGATTTCATAATCGATTTGTTTTTTTAAAGAAATCAGGTTAAATTCAATTTTAATCACATGATGCAGCCAGGCTATTTCATTTCAGTTTGATTGGTATTCCACATAAGTACGTGAACAAATCAAGCGTATCCAAATAACACTGAAAATATTACTAAAAATAGAACAAAGGAAATCCCTTACAAATATCATGATATTGATACTTGTTCTTTGTTATTCATGTTTGATTGTTCAAATGGCTTTGATTTGTTTGTCATAATTGCCTATGAATAGAAAACATGAGTATATCCTAATAATAAAAGAAAGTAAAGTTTTGTTGAATAAATAATCCTGCAAATCGATGATATATGAATGTTTCAATTGGAATATTTGGAAGAGGAGACACCAACTAAGTATGTAATCTGAGTTACTAAATATGTCAAAGAAGAGTTTTAAATACGAAAGTATGTTATGGGGTAGGGTAGAAATAAATTGAGAATATTTGAGAATAAATCAATACCAATATATAAAGTGCAGCTGAGAAAAAAATAAATAAACCTATTAAATATATATTTTTATAAATGACAGCGACGAAAAAAGACAATTTTAATTGAATCGAACCGTTAACGGCGATAAACCAAATAGATTTATATATGAATAAATATTGTCGACCCAAATGCATCTACACAGAACATCCAAGTATTCCTGCAGAAGGTCTGGCATCCAATGAGAAATTTGAAGAATCAATTAAGAAAAAAATCAGAAAGAAACAAGCTATATAAATTCATTACCAATAACTAGAAAACAAGAAATTTATAAATTCCTGTTGTCATAACAAGATATAACAAAATATTCAGACGATAAAATATAACAAAAAAAATTGTACCAGCAAAAATAATTAATGTTTGTTCTTTATGTGGCCAGCAATAACTCTTCAACCATTTATATTATATTATATATTATTTATATTATGTTTATAAATTAAATTTAGTTCAATACAAAAGTATTATTTGTGAAGATTATAATTAAATTTTAATAAAATAATAATAATAATAGCAATTTTATATTTATAGAATTTATTTTTATATTTATATAATAATATTTATATTATGGCATTTTAAGAAAATAATTTTGCGTGATGACAGTATATTTAAATGCTTATTGAAAATTTGATATCGATTTAATTTATTCTTCTTTAAAGGTGATAAATTTTCGTAAATTTCGACATACTTTTGATGTCATGCTTTAATCATATTTTTATCTTCAACATTCTTTAAAATTTATGAGCTTTTTAATTGCGATTTTTAATGAATGTCAGATTTAAATTGGACTTAATCTTGAATCAGCACATGCAGTCATGAAAGCACTTTGAGCATCAGAAAAACCAGCACCTAATGTGAAAGTTTCTGAAAAAATCGAATTATTTTATGAAATGAAATTTAAATCGATAAAAAATGTCCTGACTTTGTCTGAATAAAAATTCTATAATTAATAAATTAAAATATTTCAAATAAATAAATATCAAATAACCTGCTACAAAGCCAAACCCAGTACAACATGTTACATGTCCAGCATTGCAAGCACTAATGCATGATACAGAAGCGATGAGACCAATGATTCCACAATTGGTTTGGCTTATTAAGCCAATCAGAAGAAATATTATCGACATAAACAAAAACCTGATACTGCATATAAATGAATTGTGATTCAATCATAATCAAATCAGTTCACCAAAAGTCAGAAAAGTATAAAGTTTTGATTTGAAACACATACATAAAATTACCAAGTTATTTTTCTGACTACATTATTAATAACCAAAAATAAAATCGATATTATAATTTGTTATTTATTCAATTTTTTTGTTTATTTATATTTTTTTGAAAACATTGATAAATATGAACCCATAACAAGCAAAGTTCCATCAATTATTATCGAATTTATATATGGCGGAGTTTTAATAAAATAGTCTGGACTTGTGTGACTGCTGAGTAAAATCAATACTAATACTTAAACAAAAAATAAAAGAATATTAATTAAAAAATTAAATAACATTCATAAAATTTCTCATATAATCTTTCACAATTTGATACATCATTTAAATAATATAAATTATTATTAATAATAATAATAATAATAATAGTAACAATAATAATAATATAAATAATAAAAATAATAATAATAATAATAGAATTATTTCTATAAATAAATATTTAAATAAAAGAATAGTTATAATTAATAATAACAAATATTTATTTAAAGATTGACGTTTGTTTAAATGAAATAAAATATCAAATTAGTAACTAAGGTGTATGTGAAATTGCATTAAGTATATGTTATTGAATCGATAACGAATATTGCCTTCAAGATAAGATATTCCCCATCAAATGTTTTGTTTAAAATTTCCATTTATTGTGAATATTTCTAATCCAATTCCTCTTAATTTTAATTGATATTCCGAACTATATAAATATTTTCCAAATGTCTAGAGAAACGAGACGAGGATATTTATCTAGCGAAAAGAATCTTGAACCGTAAATCTGTTTTATCAACAAGATAACAAGTCCGAATTACGAATTTTTCACTAGAGGTTATTAGCATAATCAACAACGAACCTCGTTGTACAGGTCCAAATCAATTTTATTATAAAATCATTACTAGAATATTGTATAAATATAGAAAATAAGTTTATTTCGATAGTGAGTTAGCATCAGAAACACAAGTAGATTCTAGATTGAACCCAGTTCAACTAGAAGTACTTGTATCTAAAAACAAAACTTAACACAAATCTGTTCCAAGGGGTTAAGGTACCAAGTAGGCCCTAAACTCCAATAATATCTAAACCAAGGGCTCTTACAGGGTTACCCATAAGAGACCAAGCAAAATCTTAAACACTCTATATGCATAAAGTCAGTAAAATCAAGTAATTAATCATAAACTCTCCACTCTTGTGCCTGGTCATTTGTTAAATAACATCATTATTGTATCTCATCAATATTCTTATAAATTAATTTGCTTATATTGTAACTATTATTTCATATCACAATATATTTATAAACGAATTGGGTTGTTTTTCTATGTTAAATAATTCGTGTTATAATTATTATACACTGCAACTTTGGAGTCATATATTTTGCGAAATATTCAATAAATAAATTCAGTAAATAAAAGTAGAACACGTGCGCACATGTTGGGAGAGAATTAGCAATAATAATCTTTAATACATTATAACCTCAACACTATCTACAGACCAGATTAAAGTGCAGTTTTGCCAATGTCATTTCATGTATTACATACGTTCATTTAAATATCACCTCTTTATGACCAATTTAAATTTCTGTAGTACGATTTTTACTAGAATTACAAATATTTCTTTTATCAACATATTTTAACCAGTTCATATTTGAGCCGGTTTTTTAATTTTGAAACATTGTTTCCCTTGTTTTTCACCATTGGTCTTGTTAATGCTTTTTAAAAGTTGTTGACACGGGATAATTTTAAATTGATAAATGTAACTTTTCTTTCGAATTCTACTAAATGGCCTTATGCTCTGTTGCCACTATCCTGCGTCACCATCCATTTTCCATTTGCTGTAAAGTACATCGTGACTATATGTGTCTCGAGTTCAAAAAATAAGTTCGTGTATGTTTGACATTTTCTGAGCGAATAGTAGACAAAAACAATGGCATACATAAACATTTGATCAGTTTTACTCCATTTCTGTTGAATAGTGATTCGTAGGTTATACTTGTTTGCATATTTTTGCCTGCACTATCTAATGGTTCAACAGGTCCTTTACCCTTATTTATTGGTGTCACTTTTCAAAGGTGCACAATCCATTAAATATTCTCTATGATCTTGGACAGAATATTTTTAGTGGTTCTAGAATATCTAGATGATACTCAATTTCCAATTTTGAAATGATGTAGTTTCGCCTTTTTTTCACAAACTTCCTCATAGCGCTGTTGATTACATTTTATTTACAATACTGATTTTTACAATCGGTTTCCATTCATTCAATGAATTCAGTTTCGAAAATTATTTTCAACAATATATTGTCATGAAGCTTGGGCATATATTTTGAATGTAATAGTATGTTATTGCCTCTGCAATACATTGGATAATTATGTAATAAATTATAACATAATAAATATTATCAAATTAATTTTTAATTAATTTTAAAATTTAAATGAAAATATTTAACATTGCTAAACGTTTTATATATGATATATTTTTTACCGAATATTTTAAGATTATTTTCCGTTTGAGTTATAAAATTTCAATTGAATCAATTCAATTAGATGAATTATCAGGTTTTGTTTAAATTATACTTTTAATTAAAATTTTTGCAAATCTATTTTTGAAATGTTTAAAACTGTGTTGACAATATTTTTACTGATTGGTTTAATAAACCAAATCGATTGTGGATTCATCGGTTTTATTGGTTATTGCCCTTGTGTTGCTGCTTGCCATGCAACATTTGTAACATGTTGTGCTGCACTGGGTTTCGTCGCAGGTTAATTTATATTGACTTTTTAAATTTTATTGTCAATTCGATGAATGGATTCAATCGATATTTTTATTTGATTAATATATATTTAATTTATTGATTATGAAATATTGGAGACCTTTAATCAATTCCAATCTAACTATACAAAGTAATTTGATTTTTTCAGGAACATTTACATTGGGTGCCGGAATGCCTCCAGCACTTTTTGCTTGTTCCGCTGCTCAAGGAGTGTGCATAGCTGCATGTGCTGCTGCAATTGTCAGCCCGATATAAATGATTTGATTTGGATTATCAGTCACAAATAGATATATAGATTCATTATCAGCATTAGATTTATATTTTTCATTTACTTTGTTTGATAAATAAATATTTTTTAGTTTAAATCTTTCTTAATTGTAAACAATGTTGTCAGAGGATCTTAAATAATTTAATGAGTTACAACATTTGATTATATTATATTTGATTTGTCGTTGTTGATTTCATTGAATTAGTAATTGAACCATTTGAGTAGTAGCATTTGAAATAAAAGGTCTCATTTGATCAATATTAATTGCGATAATTAAAATTGCTTATTTTAATTATTAGCAACCGTGACGAGAATATGAATGTCTCAGAGATGATAAAGAAAAATTTATTCAATATTTTATCACAAGCTATTTGTGATTGAAATCTTTTGGAAATCAATAATCTTTTGACATGTAATGAGCATCTTTTAAAATAAATCACCTGATATTGTGAAGTCCAATTCCTTTATTAACATCTTTAACATTTGAATCGTTCTTTTACTTGTCAAAGCTAATTAAAATTGGTTTCTGTGAGAAAATATTAAATTTTAAAATATAACTTTTCTCAAATCCTACTGAATGAACTTCTGTTTATAACATATCTTTCATAATACATTATTATTATTATTATTATTATTATTATTATTACTATTATTATTATTATTATTATTATTATTATTATTATTGTCAAGATTAGAATCATTTTATTTATTTTTATGTATTGAAACATTAATTTTATCGACAAAAGACTGAATTTCACTTTGTTATTTGCGATGATCCATATTTTGAATTTGTACATTGTAATATAAAATATCTAAATTGCCTTGATGTTCTTAAATTATTCCTGAAGTTTTATTGATTATTTGATTGATTTTCTTATATATGAATCTCCATATAAAATCAATTCGGTTACATTAGGTCATATAACCACTTGAATACTGTAAGTAGCTACAGTTTTATAAAACACGTATCGAATACGAACTGAAAAGGAACGGTATCAAATTAACTATTTATAAACAATCATATAAACAAATTAATATATGTTGGAAAATTTAATGCAATTTAAAATTCTCACGTCCCGCTGTCTTTAAAATCTTTGATTATCTTTGTATTTTTATTTGACATTGTATCGAATATTCTACATAAATATCTACATAAAAAATCTCTCATTCTTCTATTTTTTTATAACTTCTTTACATCTTCTTTATATCTTCTTTGTATATGTTTTATACAGTCTCAACATATTCCTCTTTTTCCCATAATTTTCAGTCATTGATCATGCGTGGTCACCATGTAAGCCGCTACTATTTTATAAAACACACATTGAGAACGAACTGAAAAGGCACGACACCAAATTATGTATTTGTATACAAATCGATACAAAGTCAAATTTTATACGAAATTAAATGTTTAAAAATGTATTTCAATTTCAAATTCTCACAGGTACGAAGATCAATTATTAGTAATCTCGAATTACGATTGGAAATTCAGTCATTTTTATTTTTAAACTGATATTTGTGATAAATTTAATGTTCTGAATTGTTTTGATTTGTAAAACAAACTTATATTTGATTTGAGAAACACCATTCATTCGTACTGACGAAACAAATGATTTCGAATTTAATTCTCAATCCAATAAACTAAAAAATTTTCTCGCTTTTTTCACGTTTCGTGTAACAGTTTATTTAATTAAATGAAAAACAAGAAATCTGAATTGATTCTCATTTTTCTAATTACGATTTCATATGATCGACACTGATCGTACATTATGTGGAAATTTTGAAACCGAGGTGGTTTCTCTTTTGAAAATATAATTATTCGATTACATATTGGTATATTCAATTATCATGGTATATGGGCTTTGTCATTAATCAATGCACCGCATTAAATTTCAGAAAAATCACATTTGATGATTATTTAAAGTTCTTTTATATTGAGTATTATTAATATCATCACGTATATGTTGATATGGTGCCAAATTGTCATCAAGAATGATAACAAATTTTGAGTAAAGCGACCCTGAGTTTAAATTCGTAAATGAGAGAATTAAAGAAAGGTGGATTCGATATGCATGGAACATGTCTGACGATGAACTCCTTGCTAAGATTGTTAATACTAGCATTATAATTTAGTGATATGTATTATTTTGTTCTTTATCGGTTCTATCATTTTTTTTTATTTTCTTATATCTCAAATTAGGAAATACATCATGGATTTATTTTTCTAAAATGTATTTATATTTCCCTTTAACCACACAAGTTCTTTCCATAGTTTTAATATCTTTCTAATTTCTTTATCTATTTAAAGTATTATTTTATTGTATTTTGTGATTTGATGGTGGAAGTCATAGATCTGCCGGAAATGATGTTCGTTGTTTATTTATTGATTTTTTCTTCCAATCCCATGATCATTGACATTTTGCCATTTTTTTGATATTTATCGTTTTGTTTATTGTTTCTGATTATTTATTTTTTTCATCTATGTTGGCAATAACAAGATAAAATGAAAATAATTTACCTCACTAATTATGATAATCAATATTCTATTAAACAACTCTGTTTTAATAAAGATATATGATGACTGGATCATACAACAATTTCTTCCGTATTTTCGATCGAGATACCAACAAAGATGTTACGCTAGAAGTTAATCGGGATTTAATAATGTCAGACAAACCCTTAGTGCCACGAATTATTTCCGCCGAAGGTGGTCATCAAAGACGCCGTGATGAAATCAGTGTTGACTGTATGGATTTTCAAAGACGCTTGTTGCATTTGGCTTGGCATCCTCAACAGAACATTCTTGCAATAGCAGCTACCAATAATTTATTCGTTCTCGAAAGTCGTAACCTCAAGATTACCCACAATCAGTCATGTGCAAATACAATCGACCACAATGCAACGAGTTCCGGTGCGTCAGAATCCATCAATTCAATGACGACTTGTTCCACCTCGGGCTATTCCAGCTCATTAATTGTGCCATCAAGTTCAGATGATCGAATGGAGCTTGACTAATTTTAGTATCAAATATGATTATTTGACTGTTATTGTTTGTAGAATTTTAATGTTTTGTGGTTGACTTAATTTTTTAGCAATATTTGGCATTGTACACAAACACAAAGAAGGAATTATTGATTACATTATTTTGATTTTTCCACGAGTATATACGTTTTGATCGTGTTGATTATATACCGATTAACACTATATATTTCAATAAATCAATTGTTATGAATTATTTTTCAATGAATGAGACAATCAATATTGATTTCTGTTCTTTTTTAGAAATTTTTATGGTTGATAAATTTGATTTATAGAAATTGTACTTCTTGTCAGTTAAAAATAATTAATAAATAGCCACAAGATTTAAAAATATATACATAATAACAGCAGTTATCTATTTCCGGAGTTAATAATATATTATTATAAATATATTAAAAATCAAACATCGATATTATGTTAGTGCAGAATTTGTATTCTCGTGGGAATTTTTAAATGAATTAATTTTATAAAAATTTAATCCAGATTTTATATAAAACTATATTATTTGTTTGAATATATAATTTGGTGTCGTGACTTTTCAGTTTGTTTTCAATGCATGTTTTATAAAATAGTAACAAGTTAGATGACAACCGTACATCTGGATTCGATTATGAGAAGATCATTGATTGAAAATGTTGCAAGAGAAGACGGAATTATATTGAAAATATATAAAGAAGATGCAGAGAATGTTTAAAGGAAATGTAAAAAAGATAGAAGAATTAGAGTAACTTATGTAGATAAATATATAGAGTATTCGATACAAAATCAATTAAGAGGAATAAGATAATCTAATATTTTAAAGAAAGGGTAATTTGATAAATTTTAAACGAATTAAATTTTTAAAGATTCAACCAGATTTTATTTAAAATAATATTAGTTTGTTTATATTATTGTATTTAAATATATAATTTGATATCGTGACTTTTCATTTCGTTTTCAATACGTGCTTTATAAACTAGTCTCAGGTTACATCATACATAGCGTCATTTTTATGCAAATTCAGTCGAACATATTCCACATTTATTCCAGTGCAGAATTATTTGCTTTCTCATGATTTCAATTTAATTAATCCTGCTAATTTAATATTAATTATGAAATCTATTTCAAGGCTGTTTCATTGTGGATGATATTTACTTTCCCAACATTTATCATTTGCTTTTGGCCACTAATCGCTCTATGATTACAAAAAACTTGGCTCGACACTAATAATTAATGCAGTACATTTACAATTAAAAACGTTTCCAACTGTGATATCTGGTCTCAGTGGATATTGACACACCTACGATAGCTAGTTGACTTCAAAAAATTTAAAAATGATTTGCACTTTAATCTGGATAAAACTATATTGATTATAGTTGGTACAAATAAACTGGTTGTAATAATAAATCACATTTTAATGACATTACAGATATTTGCCAAAATTAATTAGTGACAGAGCATATGAATGGATTTATATGATCGAGTAGATTTTATAAATTCAAGGATTTATTCTCTCGCATCTATTTAGTGGCTCAAGAAAAATCATTATGATGGACAATTTTGTCAGAACCATCTTTAGATAGCTAATTTTGAAAATGAAAGAGGCCACAGTTGACAATTTTTTGCCTGATTTAGAAAGCTTAGTCATAGATCACTTGTTGTTTCAACACGATATTTCTGCATGATATATGGTAATGGTGCATGTATTGAATTTTAGAAATGGAAAAATTCACGTCAGATTTATAATTAAAAAAAAATTTGTTTTTTCGATGTTCCAGTTTTTCGATTAGTGGAAACGTTTTTGTAGGAAAAATATTATTTTATTTTATATTTGTTTGAGTTGAATTTGTGATGTCGAGTTTGAAAAAAAATGTTTAATTCGATTGCCATTCATATATTTGATTATTAATAGCATTTTTATAACTTTCAAAAATGGCCACCCATCAACATAAACTAAAATACTTGATTTAAACATTGATTAAAATATATTTCTTTCGAAAAATCTTGTACTTTAAATTGAATTTCACTGAATTACTCAAGAATCGATATTTCTGTTCGAGTGGTTTTAACAATTGAAAATTATTTGTAAAATAGTTAAAAGTCACGTCTATCTGTAATTACTTTCCTGTCTGTCGTATTAGTAAATTTAACTTGTGTAATGCAATTTGTACCAGGGCTAAGGTATTGGAAGAAAGAAATGCTAAAGCAAATGAATTTAGAGGAAAAACCATAAACAAATTAATGAATAATTTAATTATGCAGTCTGACTGAAACGTAAATTCCTTTAAAACATAAAAGTCTTATCGTGTATTATCTGTTCAGGGTGGACCTTGACAAAACAACTACTTTCTCAGTTTAAAAAATCGTTTATTAAACCATAAAATGATAAAATATCCAAATAATAACTGTCATTACTCAAAATCCATAAAAACACAAATAAATAATGACGATCGTCAATAATTGATATTTCCATCAAAACAAATTCATATTGAGTAACCCATGAAGAATACTAAAAACCCCATATATTATCGGGCTACAATTATTCACAATGCTTAATTATTTAAATTATTGCGATTTAAAGCCAACGCAAATCAGTACATGGCTCATCTCTTTTCGTATTGATTTTTGAAGTTCTAACTCATCGATACAGCAATCCTAACTCTTCAAAAAGAAAACATTCAGTAAAAATCAATTGCGAAATAATCCTTTAGTTACCAGAAGCTTGAAATTCTGAAAATTTTAAATATTTTACTTTAAATTTCATTAGAACTCACTGAGGAGATTCCGGTGATTTGTTGCCTTTGGTATTCGGTACATATCTAAAATATAAATTGATAAAAGTTTATAAATTATAAATACAAATATATACAAACCTGAACTTACCAATTAATAAAAAATGATTAAACTTCAATGACAAGCGATATTTGCCTGACAATAAGCTACGATAAATAAATTAGGGACAATTCTTCCGAAAATATCCTTTCAAAACCAAGAACGGGATGAAATGTGAAATCGAGATTGGGTATTTGGATAAGTAATTATGAGCAATTTAAAAACATTTCAAATATAGATTGGATAGGCAATTTGTACTTGCATCTTTAATCTTTTAATTCTTTGATATCTTTGAATAACACGCACACCACATACACACACATACACGCGTATAATATATGTATATTATTCAACTTAATGGAACATCAATGCACCAGCATATAGGAATAGTGATTGTATCAGATAAGATACTTAAATAATCTATATACACATACAGCACCCATAAATTCAGG